>JAFFST010053405.1:40821-53958 GCA_022414735.1 Noturus placidus
TAATAAACACCTTCATTTACAAATTGCATTTTGTGTTTACTTGTGTTGTCCTTGACTATTGTTTAAATTGGTTTGATGTTCCGAAACACTTAAGTGTGACAAACATGCAAAGGAACAGGAAATGAGGAAGGGGGCAAACACTTTTTCACACCACTGTAGTTGATTGCTGAGATGCAGAACAAAAAGTTAGATGAAAGACGAAAGTGCAGTTCTTTTAAAGGTACTTGAACTTGTGACCTCCTTATAGAATATTTACCCAAAGAGAAATGTCTAGCTATAACCGATGTCCAAAGTCACGTAGAGCGCCTGAGCCGCCAGGGTGGGGATTGAAACAGCCCTGTCCTCAGTGCTAGAATGTTATTAATGGATTGACAGCTTTTATTTAAATAACATCCGATGCCTCACAGACCAATCTTTATTGAACGTTGTATCAGGTTTGGTATGCTAGCACATTCCCTATCCTTTCTTGCTAGTTTGTATTCTTGATGTTAGCGTTTTAGCCTGGAGTGGTATAAACAGTCACTTAAAGTCCACAAGCCACTAGGGGTCCCTAGAATGTTGCTTAGGGCCCCAAAAGGTTCAGAAACAACTCTGGGAACAGGGCAGATAACCCAAACAGGGTAATCTTTATTGTATGTTGCATCAAGTTTGGTGTGTTGGTGTGTTCCAAAGCCTTCATTCTTGCCAGATTCAGCTCTGTGAGTGTTCTGCCTGTTAGAGGTTTAGCCTGGAGTGATATAAACAGTCACATAGGGCCACTGAGCCACCAGCAGTGGGTCTAGGATGTCGCTAGAATGTAATTAAGGCCTTGGAGACTTTCTTGGATAACTTCCAAGGCCTCACAGGCCACTCTTTATTGTTCCTTGCGTCAAGTTTGGTTTGCTAGCACATTCCTGAGTATTCTTTTTTGCTGTTAAGTAAGCTTCTGCTCTGTGAATGTTCTGCGTGTTAGCCTGGAGCAGGATCGCTGAGCTCTCCCCCATCCTGCCCCATTTATTTCATGCTGTAACACAGCAAACATGACAAAGGAGTCCACAGCTCCTCTAACGAGAGGCTTCAGAGGGAGGAAAGAGGGAAGGATGCAGAAGTCGGGAGTTGAAAAGGTAGTTCAGGAAGTGATCCATGTGCTATGTCGAACTTAGCCTGAGGATGTCAACGAGCATGATGCGTATTCCTCTGCGGGCTGTCATAATTCAAGACAAACATACTGGCTTTACAAAGCTGCACTCATTTTTCTATATACTCCACTCTTGCCCTTTTTGCAGCAAAGATAAGATCTGTAAAGCAAGCATGACAGGATCCATACAGCTTCCATATGGCCATGTTGGTTTGCGAGTGCCACCTTCACCCATATGACTGTAACAAAAAGGAATTACAGATGTGTATATGCATGTGTGTGCACGTTCCAGTTGGTGAACCTGAGCGGCTGATTAAGCCAAATTAAGCCAAAACATGGCTGTCTAATGACCTTGCTTTATTAGCGACCGTGACAATTTTGAGCCAACATGCTGAGCACTTTCTGCTGCAGTGTGCCAAACCCAGCAGGGGCTGAGGGTCCACAGAGAGCAACAGAGGGATGAGAAAGAGAGAAAAAGACAAAGAAGAAAGAGTGCACATTGTGGACACAGCTAGCTGAGCTGCTCCAAAGTTCACTCCGGTTAGAACATGAGATTTGCAGCTTGGGATGGAAGGCAGATTTGTTCCAGTGCGGTGGCTCTGAGGAAGGTTACAGGCCTTCACTTTGGAGATGTATACACTCTTGTCATGTGGAGCGAAGCAGAGCCGCTCAGGATTGATGTGTATCAAAGGAGAACTGGAAGAGGAACAGCTGCAAAGAAAACTCAGACTACGTATCTACCATCTGGTTCTCTCACTCCTTCTCCCACATGCATATTCCCTTTCTTCTCTGCATGATGTCATTGACATTCCACTCCTGTACCGTTGCCAACTGCTTCTCTTAACGTTCCCGACAGAGAATTTCTAAAACTACCAGAGGGTCTTAGCAAGTATCCAGGTGAGTGAGACACAGGGTGTGATAGATACAGTGCCTTGCGAAACTATTCGGCCCCCTTGAACTGTTCGAACTTTTGCCACATTTCAGGCCTCAAACATAAAGATATAAAACTTTAAACTTCTTCACAACAGTATCTCGGACCTGCCTGGTGTGTTCCTTGTTCTTCATGATGCTCGCTGTGCTTTAAACAGACCTCTGAGACTATCACAGAGCAGGTGCATTTATACGGAGACTTGATTACACACAGGCGGATTCTATTTCTCAACATTAGACATTTAGGTCAACATTGGATCATTCAGAGATCCTCACTGAACTTCCGGAGAGAAGTTTTCAGTTTTTTATTTGTTAAAAAAGTTTGAAATATGCAATAAATTTTCTTCCACTTCAGGATTGTGTCCCACCTGTTGTTGATTCTTCACAAAAAATTACAGTTTTATATCTTTATGTTTGAGGCCTGAAATGTGGCAAAAGGTCGAACAGTTCAAGGGGGCCGAATACTTTCTCAAGGCACTGTAGATAAATATAGTAGATAGATAGGTAGATAGATAGACAGACAGACAGACAAACAGATAGATATTGTTTAGTGGATGGATAGATAGATTAGTTGTTGAATAGGTTGGTTAGTGGTGGATGGGTGTGTTCATTGAGATTCCATGTTTGGTTGGGTGACTGAATGTTGGGTGGATATGTAGATAGGCCAATTGATAATGGGTACATAGATAGGTTCATTGATTGACCGGATGGTTGGTTTGTTGTTAGGTAGGTCAACTGTTGGGTGGATAAGTAGGTAAGTTAATAGGTGAGTAGAAATGTTCGTTGATTGGCTGGTTACTGCCTGGGAGGTTGGTTGGTTGGTTAAGTACGTTAGCAGGTTAACTATTTTCATCATTTGGTGGGTTGATTTGTGAGTGGGCAGTATGATATGTACTGTATATGTTGAATACTGTGACCCTGAAAACGGAGTAACCGTTAGAGGATGGATGGATGGACTAAGTAAAAGTAAAATAAATAAGTGGCACTAAAGGAAGTTATGTAATGATATTACTTATTTATTCTGCTGTTATTCTGCCATATATCTGCCAATATATTAGTCTGCTGAAGTAAAATGAGAAGGAAACCCAAAACCTCTCAGCAAAAAAAATGTAAAGATGATTGTATCACATCTCTGTCTCATCTGAGTGAGAAACGGTGGGAAAATGGTGGAGGAGGGAGTCGATGCTTTTGATCACTGTTGTTTTTTCCTAAGCTCCAGCCTGTAGATGGGACTGCATCTGAAATAATGAGGCCAGGAGCCACTGTCTTCCACACTTGGAGACATCATTACTGTTTCTCCGTAAACACACGCTGTACCGCGTTTCCAAATTCCTGGCTGGAAAAAAAAACAGTGGAATTCAGCCAGCAGTGTTTGAAATAGGAACTTGGTTGTGATTGCATGTTTTTGCGTGCTCAAAATAGACTCCACTAGCGACGTTCAAGAACGCCTCCTCTCGAGATGCTATTTTTTGCATCTTTGTTGCAGCGTTAGGCCAAAGAAATGGCAGAAAGCCTACCTCAAATTGGTAGTCTCCGGTTGTAAAATGTGATGTGTGGTTGGACGAACAAGGGCTTTTGCGGCTTTCCCCAGAGTCATGAACAATAGAGGGCACTTGGCTGTACGCCAGTGGAGAATTGTGTATATGAATCTGGGTGGGGGGGTGGATACTTGTAGGGGTCTTACCATCTCATAGATCACACTGAATCTTACCAGATGCATTTTGAGGTGATATACTTACACCTAAATATCCTAAGCACTGATAAAATAGTGTGTGGGTGTGTGTGTGTGTGTGTGGCTCTCTGTGCTTGGATTGAATTGTATTGAAATGTCATTGCTAGAGGCAGGGTTGATGGGCAGGTGTGTGAGGATCCAGCAGAATAGCGGATGAGTGTTTTTCGGCGGCCATGCCGATTTCCCTTTCGTGATCCTACATGATTGACAGGATTTACGTTTGTCATGGTGCACCGCTTAATCCATATCAGCTCTTTAATTCTAATTAAACTGCTCGGGGATGCACTTTGGCGCTTGCAGTGGCTTTGTCTCAAACCGCTTGGCTTGGAAATGAAACAGGGCTCGGTCTTACGTTGTTGAAATAGGAACCGGAAAAATGGAAGGGTGCATTATTTGGCCAGAGTGTTGCAGGATGAAATAACCTAGGACATTCCTTGTCTTTATGTGTTTGATTAGAGATATAAAGAGTATTTCTGGAAATGGAGACAGCTCCTGATTTGCAAATCCTCCTCACGGCAGTTGATGTATCTTTGTAAATGATTCTGTTGGAAAAATCCTAAAATCATAAGGGTTAAGATGTTTAATTATAGTCAGTGTGTGTGACAGGAAAAAAACCTGTGCGGGGTCCGGAGAGGACGTGGCTAATTCTCGTCCCGCGCCGTGTTATCCCCATGTGAGTGTGATTGATGAACTGATTCCACTTTACGTCTTCATTTGCATGAGAGAGAGAGATGTAGAAAGAGGGAGTAGGCGAAAGAGGGAAGAGGGGACGAGAGAGCGAGCGGGAGAGATAGAGATCAGCTGAGAGTTGCTAATGCAAGCTAATATGATAATGGGGGAAGAAGGCAGAGGGTTCTTGGCCCATGCTCAGTCCTCATGCATTAACTCAGTCCACACACACACACACACACACACACACAGATATGTGTACATTTAATATGCATACACATTTGTGCACATATACATACAAAAGCATGTGCATACACCTAAACACACACACACACACACACAGAACAAAACGTACATGGATGTATGTGTGCACATGCGCAAACACACCTTCTCATCCATGCACATGCACCCACACACACATTTTCGCTCTCCCTCCACCCACTCACTCTGGAACCTTCCTCGCCGAGATCAGCTCGGGTCAAGTCAGAGTTAAAACACACACTTACATTAGCGTGGCGCATTCCTGCACCGGGCTCATATCATTTTAAAAAAGATAAAAGCCCCCCTGTTGGGAAGTGGGTTACTTTTGGAACGGTTCGCAGCAACGCACTACAAAACCTCCTGCATTATTAATTTGTTTACTGCGAGAGAAAGCAAGTCGATGTTCCCGCCGATGGTCCTGCTCACAAAACGTAAAAAAAAAGCACACACATCAATGTTACAGCTGAAATGATCTCTTTATCATACACACTCTATAACACACTGACGTAGAGAAGGGGATTGGTGTGTGTCATCACACGTCTGTCCATCGTCATGCCACTGTGGGGGTGTTTCATTGTATAAGCCCCGCCTTTTAATGCTACATGTTAAAAGCAGAACATGAATTGCTCTGAAGTCATGGGGGCTGACTTGATGTGTGGCAAACGGTGGAAATAATGAGTGTGTGTGAGAGAGAGAGAGAGACCACAAGGCATCAAGGGAGCGATTTGCCCTTTAAGTCGATGAACTGATGGCCAAAGTGGCACCCTGTGGGTCTGGACAGGATCCAGCTTTGTGTTGGAGAGCCTACAGGTTCTTTCTGTCTCTCTCTCTGACACATACACACACACATTGAGCGAGAGGAGGTGAAGGTCGATCGAACATCCGAGCCATGGGAAAGCAGCAGAGCCAGCAGGAGCTTGGGACGGTCTTACCTCAGCCCGTTTTCCCAGGTTTGGTCCAGGATTTTACTGTGTGTGTGTGTGTGTGTGTGTGTGTGTGTTATATGACAGGGTCACATGGTTTATGGCTTTACTAAATCAAGTGGGATGGCATGAATATCATAGGTGATCAATCTTCACACACATACAGCTGGATTTAAGCTGAACGTTTGCGATGACGCCAGGAGGAAATACAGTTTTCATTCCGTCATTGTGTTTCGTTTTTGTTTTTAGTTTTTAAACCATTTGAGAAAGATGAAAGATCATAGCATCCAGGTTTTCACACCTTACCCTCTCGTTTTCTGAGGGTATTTTTACTCAGTGTTTTTTTTTCTTTTTAGTTAATTATCTTGTGTACTTGGTTTTTTTTTTCAATCTTTCATTTTTTTTTACTTATTTATTCACTATTTTTCTTTGCTAAGCCAGCTTGTTGTTTATTTGCTGTTATTTCCATTTTCTGTCACTGATTTATGACCTTTTTTTAACCAGTTTTTTTAACCAATTTTTTCAGCCATTTGTTGTTTTGTTAACTAACCATTTTGAAATATATTTAATTACTTTTTATATTTTTAAGTTGTCATTAGATTCATTTTAAACTTTTGGTTACTTTTTTATTTTTACATGTTTTTACACATCATTTGTTTTTGTTTTTTTAGCCGTATTTTGTGCTGTTTTCACTTTGCTTTTTTGTTTAAATAGCTTTTTTAAGGTTTTATTTTTATTGACTTGGGTAACTAGTTGATTTTTAAAATAGGTTTTTAAAAATAATTTGTTAAAACAGTCTTTTGTCCTTTTTAAATCGTTTAATTATTTTGCATATTTTTAACTAGCTGCTGTTTGTTTTTTTGGTGTTTTTTCATTTTTTTCCCCCTAGTTGTCCACTTATCACGTTTTGTAGTATTAAGACTTGTAGTCAGTTTAAGTAAATATCTTAAATATTAAGTGAATAAACTTTTTTTTTAATAAAAGAAAAGAAAAAACAAAGAGAGTGAGAGACATAGTGAATAGTTTTGGCATGTGGTTCTTGTTTGTTTTTTGGATGATTAGTTACTTTTCTTGGTCTTTATTATCAAGTTATTAGATATTTTTTCCTTATTCGTTTCTTTCTACTATTAATTTATTTAACTTTTTTTCTGTATTGCAAAAAAAATCCTAGCCCTAGTTGTCTTTGCGAAACCAACCCACTTACTGCTCTCAATTTATTTTACAGACTTGTAGTCAATTTAACTGAATATCTGGCCTTCGACACTTCCAGACTAAAAAAAAATAAAAAAATCAACAACCGAGGAATGGAGAGAAAAAATGAAAAAAAAAAAACATTTCAGAGCATGACTCTCATTTACTTCCTCCTCCTGCTCTTCCTCCTCCTCCTCCTCCTCCTTCTCCACCCCTCACTTCCCTCCCACTTGCACTCACTCCCTCATTTACACACACACACACACACACACACACTCATCCATAATTGATGCTTGCTCTGGGCCGATGCTGCAGGGCTCAGGACTGAGGCAGTTGCTTAGTTTATGGAGGAAAAAGGGAGCAAGATGGTGGAAGAGGTATATTTTTATTTTTTTATTTATTTATTTTTGCTTAGCGAGCATATTGTGCAGAAGCTGCAGTGTGTGTGTGTGTGTGTGTGTGTGTGTGTGTGTGAGTGTGTGTGTGTGTGTATGAAGAGAGAGAGATACAGAGCATGTACTTTGAAGAAAGACGGAGCTCCCTTCAGCTCCTCTTATCAGCAGCTGGTGGGCTTTTTTCGTCTGTTTATGTGTGTATGTGTGTGTGTGTGTGTGTGTGTGTGTGTGTCTGTCTGTGTGTGTGTGTGTGTGTCTGTCTGTGTGTGACTACAATTATGGATTTCTGTAGTCATTTCAAGCCGGTTACACCTTCTAGCGATGGGACTTCCAGAGTAGTGTCCACAAGTAGTGTGTCTTTTCTGTTTTGTTTTGTTTTGGGTTTTTTGCAAATATTTTCTGAAATAAAAAAATCAATGTTGAAGTACGTTTCACGCGACAGCACGTGTCGTCTGCCAGAGATTGTGGAGTGTGTTTTATGGTTCTCTGGAGTGGAGGAACGGCGAGTCCTTTGCGCTGCCACGTAAAACGAAGCTCAGGCCTCCAAAATGTGGTTCTCATTAGGGAGGAGGCTGGAGCGCTGGAGCCGAGCCTGACTGTGTGCCATCTATTTTCTCCTTCCTCCTTTTTTCTCCTTCTCCACTGCTGTTCTACTCTCTTTCTTTTCCATCTCTCTCTCTCTCTCTCTCTCTCTCTATCTCTCTCTACACACACCCATACACACAAATGTATCTCTCATCTTTGACAATCAGGCCTAAAGAGTTTAGCACTACTAATCGAGTGAAAGCCTAATTACAGCACCGAGTGTCTGCGCGCTCTCTCTCTCTCTCTCTCTCTCTCTCTCTCTCTCTCTCTCTCTCTCTGTGTCTCTCTCTCTCCTCTCTCTCTCTCTGTGTCTCTCACTCGCTCTCCTTCTCTCTCTCTCCATCTCTCGCTCTCTTTCCTTCTCTCTATCTCTCTCTCCATCTCTCTCTATCTCTCTCTCTCTCTCTCTCTCTCTCTATCTCTCTCTCTCTCTCTGTGTGTTTGTGCGTGCACTTAAGTGGATAATCCTGATCGAATGAGAAAGCTTCTCATGAAATAAAAGTTGCAGTGTGTGTGTGTGTGTGTGTGTTTGTGTGTGTGTGTGGTGCCCGGACGGACTTGTTTGTTTGCATTCATAATTTGAGATGTTGATTCAATGTTGAGAGAACTGTTTATTTATTTAACTCTTAACAATTTTAACCAAGAACTAAAAATGATAAATTCAAAGTTAAGAGTAGATTAGACATTTTTCCCTCAACAAAAAAGTCTTTTTTTTTTTCCAAAAACTTTGTCTTTTTTTCTGAAACTTTTTGCGTGTCCTTTTATTGAAAAAGAAGTATTTTTGCATCTATGTTTTAGGAAACGGTGTCAAAAGTTGTCCAGAATTCCTGTTAAAATCCACAACAAAAACCCTTAAATAATAATGAAATAATTGCATTCAGTGGAACAAGTGAAAATCTAATATTTTCATTGTGATTATTTATTGTAAAAGAAGGACAATAACAATTATACAATACAGAAATCTAAAAAATCCCTTTCTATACATTTTATTAAATCCCAATGGCTTTTACATAAAATATTAGCACCTCTTTTCCACACTGACACCTTTCCTCATTTTCTTACGTCAAACCATCACTTTGAGGAAAGAAAAATTAATTATAATAAGTTTCACTAATAATTATAGTAATAATAATAATAATAATGATAAACTTTTTTCACAGGTATTTCGACACTTTTTGGGTTTAATGCAAAAAGTTTAACACATCTGGATGCCACTTAAAAAGTGAAGTTATATAATTTATTTTGAATTTTGTCTAATTTCTCTCTCTCTCTCTCTCTCTTTGTGTGTGTGTGTGTGTGTGTGTGTGTTATTGCAGGGTAATCAGGACGCCCCCGCCCCACCAGAGCCCATGGCCCAGCCGTACCCCTCCGCCCAGTTCGCCCCCCCTCAGAATGGCCTGCCCACTGAGTACCCGGCGTCTCACCCTCACCCCGCCCCCGAGTACCCCGGCACGAGCGCCGTACCCGAGCACACGCTGAACATGTATCCTGCAGCGCACACACACAGCGAGCCCAGCGCCGACTCTAGCGCACACACCGTCTCCGGCACAGCCACGGTAAGAACAGGCAGGGGACACGCCCTGAACACGCCCACCCTCCACAAGCACCGTCTCTCTGTATGTTGATCCAACATTTTCAGGTACAGGATAAAAAGTCCTATCTGAGCCAAGTCGAGTCAAAAGTCTTGGGGGCAGAGTGTGTTTCAGAATGGACATGCCCCGGACACTCCCTAGACACGCCCCAGACCCGCCCTGAACACTCTCAACCTCATCAAGAGTGCTTTCTTTTTATATTGCTCCAGTTATTTCAAGTAGCTCTTGTCGCAAAACAAAAAGTCCATGGAGTGGAGTCAGACCTGCTCCAGCTCCTCCTACCTGGGTAAAGTCTAGGATGGAGTTTGTTTCACGCTAGACATGCCCTGAACACACCCACCCCCTCAAGTGTCCCCTCCCTGTTTCTTCTGTCTCTTTCTATTCTGTTGTCTCTTTCTGTCTGTCTGTCTGTCTGTCTGTCTGCTTCTTTGCATTACTTTCTCTTTCTTTCTTTCTTTCTCTATTTCTGTCTCCCACACTTTGTCTGTCTTTCTGTCTGACTCACTGTGTCTGTATTTCTATCCATTTGTCTCTTTCTGTCTCCCACACTTTGTCTGTCTTTCTGTCTGACTCACTGTGTCTGTATTTCTATCCATTTGTCTTTCACTGTCTGTCTTTCTGTCTTCAAAATTGTGTATTTCTGTATGTTGGATTTCTCTCAGAGTTTCTCTTTCTGTCTATATATCCCTCCTCTTTCTCATTATCCATCTTTTTGTCTGTCACTCTATCTGTCTGTCAATTTGTCTCTCTGTCTACATGGATTTATTTTTATTGTGCGCTCTCTCTCTGCATCTGTTTTTTTTATTTTTATCTCTGTCTCTGTAACCACAGAACCTTTCTTTATTTTTTTCTCTATGTCTGTCTGTCTCCTTCTGCCCTTATCTTTAACTTTTTGTGTCGCTATCTGTTTTTCTGTCTCTCACTGACTCACTGTGTCAGTCTTTCAGTGTATTTGCCACCCTCTGTCTGTCTCTCTGTCTGTTTCTCTCTAGATCTGTTTTTCTCCGGTCTTTTGTCTGTCCCTCTCTCTCTCTTTATCTCTTTCTCTCACTAATTCTGTCTGTCATTTTTTCTGTCTTCCACTCTCTGTCTCTCATTGTATTTTCTACTTATTTGTCTCTCTTTCTCTCTCTCGCTCTCTCTCTCTCTCTCTGTATCTTTTTCTTTTTGTTTGTCTCAGAATTCTGTCCGTCTTTTTTGGCAGTCCCTCACTGTCTATCTTTCTATAGTGCTATCTGTTTGTCTCTTTCCATCTGTCTTTCACTGTCTATTGTTTCTATTCATCTGTCTGTATCTTTCTGTCTATCTCTCACTGTCTGTTTTTCAATTCGTCTGTCTGTCTCTTTGGCTCTGTCTCTCACTGTCCATCTTTCTGCTCCTCCCACTGTCTCTTTCTGTCTCTCTTTTTCACTATTTTTCTATTCCTCTATCTTTTTATACTGTTTGTTTTTGTCTTCCTCTGTCTGTCTGTCTCTCCTTGTCCATCTTTCTTATTTTTTCTCTACATTTTCTTGATTTCCCTCTTTCCTTCCTTTCTTCCTTTTTCTTTCTTTCTTTCTTTCTTTCTTTCTTTCTTTCTTTCTTTCTTTCTTTTCCGCTACTTCTTTCTTTCCCTCATATATAACAAAAATAACAACAAAAAAATAAAGACTCTCACACTGCATGCATTTTGGCAGTTGTTCTCGATTTGGAGTAAAGTGAACGTTCTGCACGTTTTATTTTTATCTGAACTGTTCCTTTAAAGCTCAATTAGTAGAAAAAGTAGTTTCCTGAAGGACCTTCAAACTTTTTTTTTTTAGATTTTATTCCAGAAAGGAAAATGTGATTGCTCTGCAGATGTGGCACCAGATGTTCTTACGTCTTCTACCTTTTGCATTTTTTCGTAACGTCAGAAAGAAAAGGAGAAAAAGTACATCTGGAAAAGCCATTATACCTACCCCCATTCTCTCGCTCTCTCTTGCTGTCTCTCGGGCTCTGCAGGGTTCTAGTGAGAACTGCAGCACCGTCTAAAGCGATGACCTCATCCCGAGTTGTTTAGAGAGCGATGTCATTCCTCACTCGCATTCCTTCCTTCAGTCCTCTACAGAAACACAAATCTGTGCTCTCTATCTCTTTCTTTCCCCCTCTCTTTCTCTCTCTCTCTTTCTCTCTCTCTCTCTCCATTTTCTTAGTTTGTTTTTCATGTCTTTTTGTGTGATCACACTGTACAGTGCCCTCCACTAATATTGGCAAATATGAGCGAAGACGGTTGTGGACAATTGTCTTTATTGTTTAACCTTTTGATCTTTTGTTAAAAAAAAAAAATTACCAAAAAACTCTGCTCTCATGGATATCAAACAGTTGCAAACACAACACAGGTTTCTTAAATATAGGTGTGCAAAAATTCTTAGTCAATCCTTTTAGTCAATACTTTGTGCGACCTCCCTTTTCAAGATAACAGCTCTGAGTCTTCTCCTATAATGCCTGATGAGGTTGGAGAATACATGGCAAGGGATCTGATACCATTCCGCCATACAGAATCTCTCCAGATCCTTCACATTTTGAGGTCCAAGTTGGTGGCCTCTCCTCTTCAGTTCACCCCACAGGTTTTCTGTGAGGTTCAAGTCAGGGGACTGGGATGGCCACGGCAGGATCTTGATTTTGTGGTCAATAAACCATTTTTGTGTTGATTTTGATGTATGTTTTGGATCATTGTCCTGCTGGAAGATTCAACCACGGCCCATTTTAAGCTTACTGGCAGAAGCCGTCAGGTTTTCATTTAATATTTGTTGATATTTGATAGAGTCCATGATGCCATGTATCCTAACAAAATGTCCAGGTCCTCTGGCAGAAAAACAGCCCCAAAATATTAAAGAGCCCCCACCATATTTAACCATGGCCATGAGACACTTTTCCATTTGGCTACCTCTCTGTGTGTGTCAAAAACCACCTCTGGTGTTTATCACCAAAAATCTCTATTTTGGTTTCATCTGATCATACCCGATCCCATTTGAAGTTCCAGTAGTGTCTGGAAAACTGAAGACGCTTGAGTTTGTTTTTGGATGAGTGTAGAGGCTTTTTCCTTGAAACCCTTCCAAACAACTTGTGGTGATGTAGGTGACTTCAGATCGTAGTTTTGGAGATTTCTGACCCCAAGACGCAACTAACTTCTGCAATTCTCCAGCTGTGATCCTTGGAGATTTTTTGGTCACTCAAACCATCCTCTTCACAGTGGGCTGCGACAATATAGACACACGCTCAATTCCAGGTTGATTCATAACATTCCCAGTTGACTGTAATTTCTTAATTAACTCCCTAATGGTGGAAAAGGGCATTTCAATGCTTGTGGTATTTTTTTTATAGCCACTTCCCATTTTGTGAAGCTCAAAAACCTTTTGCCACACATCACGGATATATTCCTTGGTCTTACCCATTCTTATGAATGATTAAGGGAATTTGGCTGATGTGTGACCTCATATTTATACCCCTGGTTATGGTTGAATAATTTCCTGTTCCTAGTCACCCAGGTGTACTAAAATCATATATTTTCTTATGTGAATTCATAGGGGTGCCAGAATGAATATACAGTGGTGTGAAAAAGTGTTTGCCCCCTTCCTCATTTCCTGTTCCTTTGCATGTTTGTCACACTTAAGTGTTTCGGAACATCAAACCAATTTAAACAATAGTCAAGGACAACACAAGTAAACACAAAATGCAATTTGTAAATGAAGGTGTTTATTATTAAAGGTGAAAAAAAATCCAA
>JAFFST010053405.1:74844-93001 GCA_022414735.1 Noturus placidus
TATATATATATATATATATATATATATATATATATATATATATATATATATTTAAGTTCTTAAGTAATAAATGCTGAGGATGTTTTAAAGCTTAGCATTATTTTGATTTCATTATGTTCAGCTTTGAGATTAATAAGGAAAATTATTTTAAATATCCTGTCACAATAGCTTAAGTTATCCATGTAGCTAGCATTACTGGGGAATATTATAAACATTTACTAAAAATTATCTTAGAAATCCTGTCAGATATGCTCTGTTAACTAGCTTGCTAGCATTAGCATTGAAGATTTATCCTTATCATTGAAAATTTATGAATATTACATCAAAATCCTCTCAAGACATCCTGTCATATTAGCTAGCTAGCTTGCACTGGGTATTGGCCTATCATTTTAAAATATCCTCAGAAATCTTATCAGATTAGTGCATCTTTGCTAGCTGGCTAGAGTTGGTGATGACCATTGTGAAAGATTTGTGTCATATTAGCATTTCTTAGCCAGCTGGCAACCGTAAATGGTAAAGATTATGAGAATTCATGAATATCATTTAAAAATCCTCACAGAAATCCTAGCTCATGTATGCTAGCTTGATAGCATTGGGAGTGAAAATTTGTGAATTAGACTATTACTTAAAATCCTTAGAAATCCTGTCAGATCTTTGCTAGCTGCTTAGTGTTAGTGGTGAACACGACTAGCAAAATGGTAACCAGCTAGCAAAAGGGACTCAATCAGGACTTTTAACCTTTAACACCAAAGACACGTTTATATGAATATCAACATACATTAGTCTAAAATCCTTAATCCACATTTGATATTTATGAAAGTTATGAACTTGGAAAATAAACTAGGTTACACATGCTGAACCCTCATTTGTGCTGCTCTAAAATAGCTGTTAGTCTACATTCATACATTCAAACAGTTCAATTCATACATTCATACAAACTACATGAACAACTCTATGAACAATACTGAAATGTATACACTAAACTGAAGAAATGCCATATTGTCGCCTATAAAACGCAGTACACATTCATAAAAGGATTAATATGTCCCAGTTCTCACTTATTCTGAAGCCTAACAGCTTTAAATCACCATGTGTTCATTATGTGCCATATAAATATGGGGAATATGGACACGTTCGCGGTGTCATAGCTACATAACATTTTGCTTGTATCTCTCATTTTGTAAGTCGCTTTGGATAAAAGCGTCTGCTAAGTGAATAAATGTAAATAAATGTAAATGTAAAACATAGCTAGCATTAGGAGCGAAAATTGTGAGTTGACCTATTACTACCTAACCTGTTCATCAATATGAATGGTTACAATAAGTGACGAATAAGTGATGAAAAATTTCTGATCATTTGTTTTGTTTGTTTTTGTTTTCTTTCAGCAATTTGGTAAAATCTTAGATGTTGAAATCATTTTTAATGAGAGGGGCTCTAAGGTATGTATTAGAATCTGTTTCCTTTGCATGTTTTCAATAACAGTATAATATAAAGTAGTAATAATAATATTAATCATAATAACAACTATAATAATAATAATAATAATATCTTCTTATGCTATATACAAATACAGTGTTGCTAATGTGCTTGATTAATTTATGAAAAACGGGAACGTGATTGCAATTTAATTCAATGTCTTTCTTTATTTTAATGCACAAGCTATTGTTGGAGAAACATTTTTGCAAACAATACACAAAAGCTGCTGTAGATCTGCTGTTAACTCCCTGTGCAAGCCCAGATTAATGCTTGCCACTCATGTTACACAATAATTATATTCGTTATAATCGTCATAATAGTTATCCCTTTTTTGAATTAAGAGGCTGAGCAGTCAAATACATTATTTAAAATGTTAATGCAATCTCACGATCGCAAATTTTTAAGAATTAGTATTGAAACATGATGAGAGGTTGGGGTTAAATGGTGCATTCACCATCACATGCCGGAGTAATGATATATGAGTCGTTTCTATGGTAATGCAATGGCAACATAAGTACCTTTGTGGCAGAGAGAGCTAACAGTTAGGTAATATATATGTTAACATCCTTTTTCACACTTTCAGACTCCTAATAGCGAACCATTTCATATGAAAATATACAAAGGTTAGGGGCAAGGATTGTGTTTTGACCTTATTGTGCAACCATGCAACTAAATCCTTCCAATTAAGATTGTTCGAATTTGTACCAATTTTGACAGATTTGAGCAGAGAATTCCCCCGAGTTTGTAACTGGTTTGTAATTTGCTGCATTTGTGATTGCACTATAAGAAAAGGGACAGGGTTAGTGGCATTGATTAATTGTAATTCCTTAAAATTTGCCATCAGATTGTGTTGAAATGATTTGTTCCAAGTTCAGTTTGATCAGTCACTCCTTCTCTACGTCATAACGTACGTTTCCTAATTAAATAACGAATTCGCTGTGATTTGGGTTTTTTTATTTTATTTTATGTTAACATTATGCCATTTCTGTGAACATTGATTTATTTATTTGAATATGAATTATCAGACGGGAAAGAAAACGTAACATTTTTATTAGTATATTTAACTATTAAAGGTATAGCTATCATGACTTTAGATAATGTTTCGTTGTTTTGTTGTTTTTTTTTGTTGTTCTTTTTTTATTGTTTTCTTTAGAGGTTCTAACTGAACTGGTAAATTACTGTTCACGCCTTTGGCTTAATGGTTGCCCGTGTTGATGCTTGCATGGCGCAGGGGCAAATAAAAAGGAGCAGGGAGGTCTGTAAAAGCAGCAGCAGCAGTAATGTGTAAGAGAATGGCAGCGAGGTAGAGCTCAAAGGGTTTTATTTTTTATTACTCTTATCTTTTTTTTGGTTGGTCCTCGTGATCGTTTTTTTCTGACTGAATTAATGATGTGCATGTTGTTCTCCCCCCTCTCCCACCTGCATGCAGGGTTTTGGTTTCGTAACTTTCGAAAGTAGTGCTGATGCGGACAGGGCGAGGGAGAAATTACACGGCACGGTGGTAGAAGGCCGTAAAATAGAGGTGCATGTAACAAATATTTCCCTTCTCGAAAAACAGTACTCTTTTGTTTTTTAATCTTTGGTTGTTTTTTTTTTTTGTTTCTATGTTGCTTTTATCAGTGTTTTCTCTGTGTCTGCTTTACTCTCATTTAATACGTCGATTCCTCTTTTACATGTGTGTGTGTGAGACACCCCTCTCCTCCCTGCCCCCAAAACCCTGCCCCCTCACCTTTTACCCGTTTGGTTTCGCCTCACTCATTGAACTCTGACAGTTGTATCACTTTGATATCCGTCCTTCTCTAAAGTTGACATCTGCTTTAGTTTTTATTTAACAAGTTAACGGATGCAGTGTGTGGTTACGTCATTAATGAGTGGCACACTTTCATCTGACGAGGCCTTATTGCGAGGTTGATCAGGGGATACGCCATGACGCCAAACGTAGGCAGCCTACATCCAGAAGGAGCCCTTAATTGGTCCGATGCCGCCTTTTCCAATTTAGGCCCTCTTTGTCCTTGACTTGAAATAAAAATAGACAGAAAAAATAACATTTTGAGAGAGAAATTGCATTATGCAACTGCAAGGAAACAATGAGTCTCGCCACCACTGGTTTCCCACTCAACACTGTCTCCACTTCTTTCTTTCCTTATTTATTTATTTATTTATTAGTTTTTTTCGATGTGACGTGTTGTCGCATTTTAGTAAGACATTGCATATTTTGCTTCTCATCCCCTTCCCTCCCCTCCCTTTCTTCTCCTACGGTAGCCCGTAGAGCCCTCACCAAACTCTCACTAGCCAATACACACACGCTGAAATCCGAATGGTAAGTGGAGAAATCCATCTGCCATCTCGCGCTGCAAACCACGTGATCTTTTTTTTTTTTGACTTGATTACATTCTCCTTGGTACTGTTTTCTCTTGGTACACGTGGACTTTATTAGATGCGTGACAGGCACTGATTGGCTTGGACTTGACTCGTTGCACATCTTACTCCGACTGTTAACTCCATTTATTGTGTTAACCAGTGCACCCTGTTTTTTAGCTGTCGTTCAATCTGGAATGCGTTTCTTTCTTGAGTTTTTTTTTTCTTCCTTTTCTCTTTTTGTTTTTCATTTGATATTCTTGCAATGAGACGAAAAAGGCTCTTGGGCCAAGTGTTTGAATGCTAAATGTTGCTTCCTTTCCAACAATTCCAACCTACTCTAAAGTTTTCGTGTATGTTGCACAATGCCTCACTTGTTTGTCCTTCTGTTTTCCTTTCTTTCTTTTTTATTTTAAACTTACATGTTTCCCTTTTTTCCTTTAACCTCCTCCCTCTTTCCACTGCATGATATTTCATGTGCAATAAGCATTTCGTTTGTTAAGTGCATTTTGTGTGTGTGTGTGTGTGTGTGTGTGTGTGTGTGTGTTTATTTAATTGATTTCATTTCTACATTTTCTTTCAAATTGGTCTTATGTTTTGATGATGCATGCTGAAAAGTCTCTTCATGATTACACTGTTGTAAATGTTGATTTATTTGCTGTGTATGTCCTTTTTTAGTATTGATGAATGAGATCTGTTTAAAGTCAACTCTTGCTTATGACAACTGTTCGGATTATGTTCGGATTTAGTGTAATGCATGCAGACTGCTTAAATATTTTAAGCTGTCCTGTTTTGTGATGTCTGTATTGACTTTACTTTTGTTGTGCTCAGGTAAACAATGCAACAGCACGAGTAATGACAAACAAAAAGACCGTCAACCCATATGCAAACGGTAAGAACCCAAGTTCACGCTTTGTCTCATTAGTTATTGCATTACACTCTTAATACATATTTCTATAGAATAAGAGCTTCATAAATATTATTTTTCACAAAATCGTTCAAGAAAGTAGTCGACAATTCATTTTTTCCTTAGTTAAAGCAAAAATGTCACTATTTTTTAGGCTTTTTAATTAGTGTGGTTAAACACTTATCGACAACAGCATAAATTGCATCAAACTGCACGACTATCAATAAATCAGTGCAATAAATAATTCAATTAATATAAAAAAAATAGTACCTATTCTTTAAATGCACTGGTGTTAACAAGGCTCAGAAACATTCTGGAAATGAGAGCATGCAACATAGAAACTCATGCCCATCAACAGAGCTGAGCCATCTTTCTTAGATGGAGGATATGATGTCTACAGCAGTGTCTAGGAGATTTTTTTTAGGCTAATAATGACTTGAGAGTTGAACCACCATGTAGTGTCTACAAACAAGTTTGCAAAAGGCTCTGAACAAGTTGAGTGGGCTTGGATAATGACAACAATGATAGCTGGTCAAAATTCCTTTGGGGGGCAGGCGGGCACATCTACACTTCATACACAGTGAAATGAATGGGAGACCATTCTATTAAAGCAAATGAAGTCTGTAGTATATTTAGCCTGCTTTCTTTACCGTCTGTCTCACTGTTATTTCCACCGCCATAACTAGTCTAGAACAGATACTGTATGAAGTGATAAAGTGGTTCAAAACAGAATCTATATGTAATTCTGTATGTTTCAAAATGAAAAGGCTTGTAAGATGAAACCTGAGACAAACAAAATGATCCCGAGAGCTCTTGTTCTGCACGATTAAAATCCGCCAGTCTACGGCCTTGTCGCTTTCACTTAGCCACGATTTAAAATCATCAGTATCAGTAACAGACATCACTGAAGTCTGATCTCTCGTCTTTCTTTTTATTCAGGCTGGAAGTTGAATCCTGTGGTAGGTGCAGTCTACAGCCCAGAATTCTATGCAGGTGAGCATGTGGAGGTGATCTACAGCCATCTGATTGTATTGTATTATGTGGACATTCATAATATTCCTGGAAAATAAAGGCATGGGAAAGTCAGCAACACCAAAGTAGAACTAAAAAAAATCCTTTTATAATATAGTAGCGTTCAATCTGGAGAGATGGAGTATGATGTCTAGGACATGAAAATGTCATGCTTTTTTGACACTTTTATTTGCCATTTTAATTGAAAACATGTCCTTTTATATTCATTCATGCTCGACTTGAGGATTGTCCTGATTTTTATGTGGTTTGTCTATTTTGACCTTGCAGAAAATTAGCTTAGGCAAATTTCATACTTCAAGAAGAGACTACCAATGTTCTGGCAAGAACCTTTTCAAAATCTTAGGAAGTTAGTTTATGGGCTCTTGTTCCAGAAATCTCTTTACTTTGTGTAGGTATTTCCAGAAGACCAAGAAGTGTTGAGAAATACATTGTTGTACTGAACATTCCTGATGGGTCAAAACTAAGCTTCATCCATTTTTAAACATTCAGCAAATTAGTAAAACTTAGATCCAGAGTCTGTTCCAGCAACACTAGGTGTGGGGTGGGAATACACTCAGTAAGGGACCCCAGTCCATTACAAGGCACCCTGAGCCCAGGATTGAACTGTGGAGATAATATTTGGTTAAACAGGGCAGGGAGAACCAGGAGCAGGGCTGTTAATATTCAGGTGGCAGAAACACTGTTTTATGCAAAGATGGAAAGGTTGGCAGAAGAAAATGAGAATTTTGTATTTCCATCCACTTCTGTTGGGTAAGTAAGGTGAAGAACATCAGGAACTGGAGCACACTTCATAATTTATTTAAAAATTAATCCTTTTCCATCACCCTCAATGCAATCTGTATCGATAAGTCACCGTTTCCATTTCAGCCAAGTGTGAAATATCCGGAGTGAACCACGGGCTTCTCTGGCGCAGGATTTGGCACAGACTCGGTTTTGGCACTCTGTGTGTGTGTTTTCGTGTGTTTGTGTGTGTTTTTGTTTGTGTGTGTCGCCCCACCAGCAGGGGGCTTGTGGACTCCGTTGCAAACCCAGCATGCATCTGTGAAAACAGCGGGATTGAGAAAGGATGCATGCTTCTGGGGTCTGTTTTCATTTCCAACTCCAAGAGGAAGGAAGCAGACACCGGAGGAGATTTTTTTATCTCCTCTTTTGCTAAAAATAATGTGATAGCAAGATAATTGTGATTATATCTGAGAATAAAAGAAGAGCCGGTTTATGTAAGCAGGGGACGGAATTTAAATTTTTTTTTTACAAAAAGACTCATTTGATGAGGAAATCGAGGAGCTCACAAATGTTTTTTGGGGGGAATTAAAATCAATACTTTCAATTTCTTCAGTCATTTACCTAATTCCTGAAATCGATCCATGTTTGTCTCACTTTTCTGTCCTCCTAGAACAACGCATTAGAGTGGAGAAACGCATCAGATGCTCCACCATTTTATCCAAATTATAATTAGTGGGTCATTAATATGGCATGATTGGCCTGACTCTGGAAAGATCTTCAAACCGATTCACTTGATTGAGGGCTAAAAAAAAGGGGCGTCGGCATCACAGTGCTTCTTTAATCACTGACAAAATAAATCAGCGTGAGTGGCCTATTCTGGAGCAGCCATGTTTACAGAGAGCTCTTATTCTGAGTGTAAGCTTCTGATTTACGAGATGGACCGCTCAGTGACTCGGCGACTAGAGCTCTGTTTCATTAACACCTTACAGCTCGGAAGCTAACAGTTTGAACTACGCAGAACTTTTAGCTATATATAGTGTACAACTCCAATTCTAAAAATGTTGGTACAGTAAGGAAAATGCTAATAAAACAAAGAATAGTGATTTGTAAATGTACTTTGACTTTATTTAAACAAAAAATGTATAGGTATTTGATGTTTGTATTTGAAATACAAGGTATTTGATGTAGGGGCGCACGGTGGCTTAGTGGTTAGCACGTTCGCCTCACACCTCCAGGGTCCAGGGTTCGAGTCCCGTCGGGGCCATGTGTGTGCGGAGTTTGCATGTTCTCCCCGTGTGTCGGGGGTTTCCTCCGGGTACTCCATGCATGGTAGGTTGATTGGCGTGTCTAAAGTGTCCGTAGTGTATGAATGTGAGTGTGTATGTGATTGTGCCCTGCGATGGACTGGCACCCTGTCCAGGGTGTACCCCGCCTTGTGCCTGATGCCTCCTGGGATAGGCTCCGGGTTCCCCGTGACCCTGTAAAGGAGTAGATGGATGGATGGTATTTGATGTTTTATCTAATCAATTGCATATTTTTTTTTTAAGGTAAACAGTTATTTTGAAATTGATGCATGCAACACGGGGCAAATTTAGGGCAATTAGGGTTTGTGATGTGACAAGTTGAAATAAGAAGGTGATGTGAAACAGCTGAGACAATCGTCTTATCATAGCATATAAGGAGCCTCCAAAAAAGGGCTAGTCCTTCAAGAGCAAGGATGGGTCAAGGTTCGCCAAGCTTCCAACAGATGCTTCAGCGAATAATCCAACAACTTTCCCCAAAGACAAATCGGTAGGATTTTGGCATTTCACCTTCTGCAATGCACAATATAATTAAAAGATTCAAGGAATCGGGTCAAATCTCGCTGCGTAAAGGGCAAGGCAGAAAACCACTTCAGAATGCGCGTTATCTCCGATACCTCAGACGTCATAGTCTTAAAAACCGTCATTAGTTTGTAATGGATTTCCTGACATGGGCTTGGGAATTCTTTGGTAAACCTTTGTCAGTCTACACCATTCACCGCTGCATCCACAGATGCAAGTTAAGGCTTTTGCTATACAAAACAGAAGCCGTACATCAACACTGTCCAGAAACGACACTGACTTCTCTGGGCTCGGTCTCGTCTGAGATGGACAATAGCACAGAGGAATCATGTTTTGTGGTCTGACCAGTAACAATTAAAATAGTTTTGGACAAAACAGCCATTATGTTCTCTGGGCCAAAGAGGTAAAGGACCATCCATGCTGTTATCAGCGTCAGGTCCAAAAGGCAACTTCTGTCATATTATGCTGGTGTGTCAGTGCCCATGGCATGGGTAACTTGCACATCTGTGAGGGCAGCATTAATGTACACATATTGGAGCAACATATGCTGCCATCCAGAGCAGGACAAACCACATTCTGCCTGGATAAGCAGAGAGTGCGGGTGCTAGCATGGCCTGCCTGCAGTCCTGACCTGTCTCCGAAATGCATAAAAGAAATTATTAAAAGAAAAGGTGATGTTATACAGTGGTGAACGATCGACTGTCCCAACTTTTTTGGAGTGTGTTGCAGTCAACGGATTTGTAATGCGTGTATATTTTCCATAAATAAATTCGATTCACAAAGTAAAACATCAAATAATGTGTTAATAATGTGTTTTCAATAAAGTGCAGAGGGAATTGAATTTTCAAATGACATTTTTGTTTTGTTTTGTTGTTTTTTTTGCATTTTCCATACATTTTTTTGGAATTGGGGTTGTATTTGACATGAAAATAACTCCACATTTACAAAACCGGATGCGAAAGGTGAGGACTCAAAATGAGAGGCAATTAAATTTTAAAAGCGTCTTTTTTAATTTTTTTTGCTTTGTACTTTTCGGGAGACAATGCCTGGGCTCTAGGCCGGACTTCTTCTCTTGTCTGTCTTTATTGGCTTTGTAATCCGAATGGTGTTCTATCTCAAAGCGTGCACGCTGTTCAAATGTGTTCAGAAAAAGAGGACTTAATTAACATACACGTTTAATTGTCTCCTTACACATGTCGGGGTCGGTCCGCATTGTTCCTCCTCACTGAGCAATCTCGCATTTCATATCAGAACGGTTCATGTTCTCTGGAAAATTACTGCGAATTCAGGTCTGTAATATTTACATGTGATATATATAAGAAAAAACATGCTTCAGGACGTGCTGTTATAAGAAAAGGGTTATAAGGGTTACTGTTCCTGAAGTGGTTTCTTCCTCTTAAATCAGAGCAATTTGCCAACAATAACAAATTCATTAATTAAAGTACGATTAGTGTCCTTTTTTTCCAGTTGTAGTTACATTTATTGTTGTGGGATGTCCATTGAACAAGTTATAAACAGTCGTTCCCTCACCAGCCTCGGTCTTGTTACCAAGAAACCGTAAGTGTAAACTCCTTTGTCCTGCTGAAACTGGAGACTCCTTTCATAAATGTTAAATAAATCTCCTTACAGAAAACTTCACCATATCAACAATAACGGTTTTCTTTAAAAAAGTTATTCAACACCTTCTGACCAATCAGAACACAACATTGATTACTTGCATACAATATACAACCCCAACTATGGGAAAAAATTTCCCAAAAGTTGGGACAGTATGGAACATGCAATAAAACAACCAAAAAAAGTCATTTGAAAATTCAATTCCCCCTGCACTTTATTGAAAACACATTATTAACACATTATTTGATGTTTTACTTTGTGAATTTAATTTATTTTTGAAAATATAGACTCATTTCAAATCTGATGACTGCAACACACTCCAAAAAAGTTGGGACAGTCGATTGTTTACCACTGTGAAGCATCACCTTTTCTTTTAATATTTTCTTTCACACATTTTTTTTTTCAGCTGTACAACTGTACTGGGCCTTATTTTGCGCTTCATAATGCACCACACATCCTCAGTCGGAGACAGGTCAGGATTGCAGGCAGGCCATGCTAGCACCCGCACTCTCTGCTTATCCAGGCAGAATATGGTTTGGCGTTGTCCTGCTCTGGATGGCAGCATATGTTGCTCCAATATGTGTACATATCTTCCTGCATTAATGCTGTCCATACTTTTTTAGAACGTGTTGCATGGATCAATTTTAAAATAAATACCTTCAAAAAACTATACACCTGATTAGGTAAAACATCAAATATCTTGTCTTCATACGTTTTTTGTTTAAATACAAGTCAAAGTACATTTACAAATCACTCCTCTTTGTTTTTATTAGCATTTTCCATACTGTCCCAACTTTTTCGGAATTGGGCTTGTACAACAATTAAAGCTAAAATCTTTTCAGTTTTCAAAAAAATAATAAATAATAAATTGTACTTACTTATGTCTTCACTACATTTACGATTTCTGCTTCCGCTGCCAAAGCACGGGATTACATCTGAGGAAGTTATCATTAGTGATGCAGCGATCACATTATGTACAGTTTTTAACACTTGAGTTCTGGATACTGAATGATTCTGATCACAGTTCGATACTGACATCCTTCTACTAGCCCTCTTAGAGTTTTTTAAAACGTACCTCCATTTTTTTAGTGTTTTCAGGGAAGATGCAAACATGATGGCATGAAGACACCAGCCTGGAGATAGCACATCATAAACTATTACGTCAAACACCTCAAGAACATCGTTAATGAGCGTTCGAGAAGGACAAATGCAGAAACATGCCAAAGATTTTAAATATTGACAAAAAAAAAGATGAATGATGTGTGAACTGACGATGAGTGGGAACTGCTGTTACGCTTGAATCCAGCTAGAGAGATGGATTCCGGTGGGTTTATAAGGTGTGATCTATATTGTGTGTGTGTGTGTTAGTGTGTGTGGGTGTGGGAGTGTGAGAGAGGGAGAGCTATGGACTTTTATGGTTGATGACGGGCATTGACCACTGACTCCACACTGTCATAATTCATCCCCAACATAGTCTGTCTGTCTCTCTCTCTCTCTCTCTCTCTCTCTCTCTCTTCTCATTCCCTCTCTTTCATTTGCTCTTATTCTCTCTTCTCATTCTTTCATTTTCTTTTCATTTCATCTTTCTCTCATTCTCTTTCATTTTCTGTCTTTGATACAATCTTTATATATATATATATATATATATATATATATATATATATATATATATATATATATATAAAGAGAGAGAGCAGAAAAATAAAAAATGTGTGATGATCATGAGCTCCTCTTGTTGCCCACTGCACTATCACCATTTTAAAGATATTTTTGTCATTCTGTTTTTTTTTTTCTCCACGAGTGCTGAACCTCGTGTTTAAATGAAAAACTTTCAAATAATGAAGATCAAGCCCCAGTCTAGGTAAAGCCTCAAACAGGACCAAAGCCTTGAGCTGGGCAGAAGTGTGAGAAAATGTAGGGAAGTTTAAACACAGAAGAATGGAGAAGAGAAGGACTATATGCAGAAATATGCGATTTTTTAATTCATCCTAACCCTAATTTTATCAGTTGTATACATGAGGTATATTTACTGTTACCTGTAAATCAATATCTTGGTTTTTGGTGTGTTGGTTTACTAGATAAACACTAGCTAAGCAAACTTTTGCTTAATGTTACTTGAGGGGCTTTCACACTGAGCATATTTGCGCAACACGAATGTACGAAGTGATGACGCTCTTGAAACGAAACAATAGATCCCTATGGAGGTATTCACACCGGACACGATCAATCACAGTGCGACAAAGCGAGATTTTTATTTTCGACCAGTATGTTTACAATGAAATTTAGCTTGGAGCTTTAGATCACGTGGCCGGAGCCGCTGCTGTTACACAAAAGGGAACAAGGTCTGAGAACAGAGAACTTTTCATAGCGACTACAAAAACATATTTTCTGTGCTTCTTAATCATTTGTGTTGTGATGCTGTGCACCAGCATTTAAGTGATTCTTCTTCTCAGTGATCAAAGGTGATAGGCCGATCATCTGAATAGTGGTGTTGCACCACCTATTGTGCAGGCGTAAAATGCATTCTCGGTCAGCGGAACGTATAATGCAGCCATTAATTAGCAGAAGTTGATCAGTCGTTTCATGTTCGATGTGGAAGCACCGTTCATCTGTGATTCGCGTCACTATATAGTATTAATGTAAATAAATTGTGTAATATTTTATAACAGCTGAGCTCTGCACACTCTTGTTTAAAATAGACAGTTGTGTGATGTTTTATAATCTTTTTAAATTATAATAAATGGAATTATTTTATTATCTTAAATAATTAGTTTATTATCTTATTTATTTTATTTTGGTTAGTGTTAATGAAAAAAGTTGCATATCACTGTATCGCTTCTTCTTTTTGCTTCTTCATTTTTTAAGTCACTTTTGATAAAACACACCGATCAAGTTAACAGATGTAATATTTCATAAATTTTCACTGTTTATATATTTCACTTTCTTTGTTTCCGATGTCTTAATTTTGTTTTTATATTACCTCTTACTCTGAGGCCTCACTCGAGGGTTAAAGACATGAAGGTAAAATGGAACGATTATTCGATATAGTGTTCACCTTTACACCCGAGCCCTTTTCATCCAGAACTAAATTTTTCATGCGTCTAATGAATGATTCAGTGTTTCTGTTATATTTTTATTAGATCACATCTTTTTAAACTGTATAATTAAAGGATGAAAGCGCTCCTCTATCTCCTCCTTTTAAATTACCTATCTCATGTCATCATCATCATCACTCCATTAAGATTAATGATAAAAAAAGCAATACTGTACTTTTCTCTCTCGCCAAGCCAATAAATCTCTTTACATTTTACTTTTCTGCACTTTTTTATTGCGCCTTCTGTCTAATTTAGGTTTTAAATGGATGTTTTTTTTTTCTCAGTATATGAGCTTATTTGTGAGACACTTTACAGTCGGATTTATTGCTTTTTGCTTAAATTAGTGTGCTTAAAAAAACAGCCTCATAAAAATAAATTGTGTTTTCCTTCATTGTAGTTTCACTTCCTGTTATGTAATGCCATCCGTTTATCTCCTGCTTTACTAACTGTTATTTTTACTTCTTGTTATATAATGAAATAAACAATGTTTTTGTGATTTCGAAATGCGAATACGCCATATTAGTGGTTATAATTCGTGACAATGTTGTTGCTAGGTAGCTGGGAAATCTAAATGCCCAGTAGGAAAGCTGGCTACTTAATGACTGAAGCTATTGAGCATTTAGCTTGTTTGTTTGTTTTAAGATGGAATGTTGGAAAGAGAGTTGAAATGAGACAAAAAATGTCTAGAATATTAACATTTTCCTCAGATGTGTTGATAAATTACCAAGAACTCAGTGTGATTAAAATTAAACTATAAATATACTTAGCATTGACCACTAACCAAGCCCAGAATCTGAGTTTTCTGAAAAATGTTGCTAGGCAACTTGGGAATGTAAATGCACAGTAAAGTAGTTAGCTAATGGTTAAAGATTGCACTTGCAAGACAGCACTTAGCTATATGAGTTTTTTTTTTAATAGAAGTTAAATTATGAATGAAATGAGGCAAAAATGTCTGGAATATAAACATTTTCCTCAGCTATGTTGGTAAATATCTAAGCATCTACTGCCACCTGACGCTCTATGATCTTCTGCAGTGGGTTTTGTTCAATTTGATGTGTCCTAGCATTTAATTGAATTGCTAATAATTGGGAAATTTAATACTCAACCTGATCCAAGTTACAGCTGTGAGCTCGCTAGCTAGCTAGGTTGCATAGCTAACATAGAACTTAAATGTTGGCCACTCTAAATCATAGGCTAACAAATTTTTATTATTCAGAACTTTGTTGTGGTTTGCAATGTTTTTTTGTAAATGTAAACTGTTTTGAAAATAGTGTACAACATGTGCTTCCACTTCTGATCTTTTAAAAAGGGATTTTAAAAAATGTCTAGCACCTTATTGACTGAGTTTATAGCATGTGTATGCTATAGCGGGGATTCTGCTCTTTTTTGGAACGAAAAGATGTTTCATTTTATTACTTTATTTTATACAGTGATAGTAATTAGCTACCAAGCTAACACTCACACTCTGTATAACAGCTTACCGAACTAGCTATTTAAGTTTTTATCTAATTAGCTGTGTGTTTTTACTGTTAAAATCACATTTTTGTTAAATGTGGCAACTTTATTTTACTATGTACAGTATTATGTGTATGGTGTGCAAGTTCTGCAAAGTTCTATGGCTAGATAGACTTTGGTTTTTAATGATTACGTTTAGTACCATTTGTTGTTTGCTTTTATTTAATGGCGTCCATTTTCTCTCCTAAAGCTGCCATTTTGTGATTTGTGGCAGTTACATAGTCACACCCTTATAAACCAGATCAAATTTAAAATGAAACCCTTTTTAGCTGACAGATGCAGTTTTAGCAGCTAATTCCTAATGTGTGTGTGTGTGTGTTTGTGTGTGTGTGTACAGTGCCAGGCTTCCCGTACCCAGCTGCCACAGCAGCTGCAGCCTACAGAGGGGCGCACTTAAGAGGGAGAGGACGCACCGTGTACAACACATTTCGGGCAGCAGCTCCTCCACCACACATCCCAGCGTATGGAGGGTAAAAGACATACACACACACACAAACCTGAACACCTCTAAATCTCTAGTATAGGGTGGATCTCAGCACCTACATTTTCCCCCTTCTGTAATGTAGCAGGATTTGTATTTTATATCTCTATCTGGCCAGCAGTATGAAATTATATTTAGATATAGGATGTAAGAGCAAGAGAGTAAAACTGGCCGTACATTCTGGATGGGAGGTGCATATTCTCAATTAGGGCAACACTAGCCAATCGTAGGCTTCTGTGAGATTGTGTATGTGGAAAAGGGCGGATAGCGGCATGTTTGATTGTCTTCCCGAAGTCGAGTCTATTCAGAGTCGATTCGCTTTCTCGTTGCACTTGAAACCAGACCGAGACGACCTCGCTCAGGCGCTCTTAGACCAAAGTGTTCTCACCTGCCTGAAGAACCACACCGAGGTCAAGAACAAATCAGGGTTCAGTTTGAACAGACTGTGTGAATGTAAAAGCATTCTAAGACTCAATAAAGATCCATCCATCCTCTACCGCTTATTCCTTTTTCAGGGTCTCGGGGAACCTGGAGACTATCCCAGGAAGCATCATGCACAAGGCAGTGTACATCCTGGACAGGGTGCCAGTCCATCGCAGGGCACAATCACATACACACTCACACACTCATTCATACACTACGGACACTTTAGACACGCCAATCAGCCTACCATGCATGTCTTTCGACTGTGGGAGGAAACCGGAGAACCCGGAGGAAACCCCCGATGCACAGAGAGAACAGGCAAATACCGCACACACATGGCCCTGGCGGGACTCGACCCCTGGAGGTGTGAGGCGGACGTGCTAACCACTAAGCCACCGTGTGCCCCCTCAATAAATATATCAAATGAAAATAAAAGAAATGCCATAATTATTATTAGTTTGGTTAGTTCTGTGATGTTGGAGTTTGTTCAAAACCTTCACAAAGTTTTAAAGCTTTAATATAATTGTAAAGCGATTGACTTCCTGTTATATTTTCACTTCTATGAAGGTGTCCCTGTTTCTGAAGCTAAAGCTTTTTAAATCGTGTATTCTACCTGACAGAAGCGATTTTGAAGACGCCGCGGCTCGCTCGTTTCCTCTAACTTTGTTCCCGTAATACAATTACCGCATACCTGGGCTGTATTCTGAATGACTCATTTAGAGTTATTGCACTTTATGAGACACTTGCGCTCTCACACTCTCGCATGTGCTGATTTCCAGTGAGGATTATTTCACCAGTGCCGGCGTCCTTCAGGGTTCTGGAGAAAAGGGGGGGGGGGGGGGGTCACATTGCAGTCTCTAAATTAATAATACACTCAATAAACAAATAAAAAATGCAAACATAGGATGGAGGGAAAACCCTTCATTCAATTGAAGACATTAAATAAAGGCTTCCATTCTGTTTGATAGAATATTGCTGCATGATTGGGTTTTTTTCTACCTGTTTTTCATTCTTATTGGGCTTCTTCATTTTAAAAAAAAAGAGCGAGTGCCATCGCTGTAAATGGATCAATCAAAAAAAGAAATTGTTTTGTTGTTTGAGTGTGTGTCTGAGTGCAGTTATGAATGTGCTCGTGTTATTTAAATCCGGATTATTAGATTGAACAGCGTTTGCACTTGAATGGGAACATGCACTTACATGGAATTTCTATCTGTGTGTGTGTGTGTGTGTGTGTGTGTGTGTGTGTGTGTGTGTGCAGTGTCGTGTACCAGGATGGATTTTATGGTGCGGATATTTATGTAAGTATGAACCAATAAATCCTTACACCACTTCATTCCACCTCATCTCCAATTAACAAGTCTGTTAATAAAATGTAACCCTTATGTTGCTTTAAAAGTGTCAAACATGAAAATTTGTGCTCCTTAACCTAACAAGAAAAATATAATGTCAATTAGGGTTTTTGGTATATATGACAAAAAAACATTTTTGTCACAGAGAAAAAGATTTTTGTTAAGTTAATTATTAAAAACACACTAAGTATCATGTTAATTAATGTAACAATTTTTTAAAAATGATTACAGTGATTGTTAGTTTAGACTCTTGTTAAATATCAAATGAATTTTTTTTCATTGCGATAGAAATGTCATTTAAAGAAATTAAAATGTTACGTTGATTAGCGAACTCACAAAATGCTATGCAAATTAATGTTTACAAAAAACAACATATTTTTATCACTCCAATATTTTAAAGTCAGTTTGGTAAATATAAAACTTTAAAAATGTCTAGTTTTAAGTCTGTCACATGACCTTCAGCTCTTATCTCCATGATCTCTTTGTGATTTGGAATTTGTTACAACATCAGCTATTCCATTCTTCCAGTTAGGGAAGTTGCACCTGATTAGCATTTTGTACAAAAGTTGTCACACCGTACGTATGATAAGAATGTTTATCGCAAGGAATGACGCAGTGCTACCTTATCCAGATGACTAGCCCATTCAACATGTTTCTAAATCTCAACAAAAACGCTTTTTGGTTTTGGTTGTCCTTGGCTTTGGTGGAGTAGATGGGACAAAACATTGAGAACAAAACAAAATCTAATTTCTCTCAAAGTTTGATGTCCTCTTTGAGAAGACCAGTATGTCTTTAAGGTTATATGCAATAAATCTGAATATTGAGACATAGATATTGACCTGTTTTTCCACTGTAACTAGCGAGTCATTAATTTGCTACATCACAGTTTTCCCACTGATCATCTATAGATGGCCTTTCACACCATTTTTTTTCTCTCTTCCTAGTCCTACCTTGTACCAGCTACCTACAGTGGTGTGAAAAAGTGCTTGCCCCCTTCCTCATTTCCTGTTCCTTTGCATGTTTGTCACACTTAAGTGTTTCGGAACATCAAACCAATTTAAACAATAGTCAAGGACAACACAAGTAAACACAAAATGCAATTTGTAAATGAAGGTGTTTATTATTAAAGGTGAAAAAAAATCCAAACCATCATGGCCCTGTGTGAAAAAGTGATTGCCCCCCTTGTTATAAAATACTATAACTGTGGTTGTCCACACCTGAGTTCAATTTCTCTAGCCACACCCAGGCCTGATTATTGCCACACCTGTTCACAATCAAGGCATCACTTAAATAGGAGCTGCTTGACACAGTAAGGTCCACCAGAAGATCCTTAAAAGCTACACATCATGCCCTGTGTG
>JAFFST010053406.1:11204-22344 GCA_022414735.1 Noturus placidus
TCACCACTGTTCCATGTCTTCGCCATTTGTGGATAATGGCTCTCACTGTGGTTCGCTGGATTCCCAAAGCTTTGGAAATGGCTTTAGAACCCTTTCCAGACTGATAGATCTCAATTACTTTCTTTCTCAATTGTTCCTGAATTTCTTTGGGTCTCGACATGATGTGTAGCTTTTAAGGATCTTCTGGTGGACCTTACTGTGTCAAGCAGCTCCTATTTAAGTGATGCCTTGATTGTGAACAGGTGTGGCAATAATCAGGCCTGGGTGTGGCTAGAGAAATTGAACTCAGGTGTGGAAAACCACAGTTATAGTAAGGGGGGCAATCACTTTTTCACACAGGGCCATGATGGTTTGGATTTTTTTTCACCTTTAATAATAAACACCTTCATTTACAAATTGCATTTTGTGTTTACTTGTGTTGTCCTTGACTATTGTTTAAATTGGTTTGATGTTCCGAAACACTTAAGTGTGACAAACATGCAAAGGAACAGGAAATGAGGAAGGGGGCAAACACTTTTTCACACCACTGTAATATGCTCAAGTATTTTTTTTTTCTCTGGCATGTGCCAAGCCTTGATCTAGTTTTTGTTAGCTTGTTTTTTGACTTTGTTTACTCCTTTGACCTTGATTCTCTGTGTTGTACTGTTTGCCTGAACATGTGACCATTGCCTGTCTTTGTTTATGTCTTTTGCCTCGCTCTCTGGATATTATACTCTTTATTAAAGCTCTTATCTGCGATTGCATCCATCATAATTCTCATTACGTGACTGGAGCACTATTTGACATGCATGGTGGACTTACTATTTCCAAAATGCTATCACAGTATCTGTGGCTGTATATCACCAACCTATTCGAACATCTCATCAAGGCAACATAGGTTGCTCTTTTTGAAAAAGAGTAGCTATACATTGGGTTTTTGCTATCTTTCCTGCACATTATGTGGCAGAATCACCTTGACAAGTGAATGTTAGTGCATGCTCTAGTACCAGAGTTCTGAGTTTTTGCACTTTAGGGTTCACTAAATAGTCTTATATATGTTCATATTGTATAGTGCTGAAATTCCATGCTTATATTAGAGCATTTAAGTCACTAACCAACTGGCTGTCTTTCTCTTCATTACTGCCAGTTTCTGAACTGAGGTTGTGTGAGCAGGTGGTTTTTACTTTTTTGCAGGTGGTCCAATTTGAAGCTTGTGGAACAAAAATGGGGGCATAATGGTGGCTTTGCAGTGATGTGCCACATGTTAACAGTGTTTTTTTTATCTTTAGTAACTGCATTATCCTGGTTAGCAGTGCATCTGCATGTGTATGTAACTGAATTATCCTGGTTAGCAGTGTCACTGTGGTTTAAATTCAAAATTAGTTTATATTTTGGAACAGAACTATGAAGTTCATTGGAAAACATCATTAGGGTTTACAAACAAAAAGAACAACTGCTGAAATTGTCAAACATGTCTGTTTGAGCAGGTTTGACTGGTCATGAGTGTCTGTAGGAGTGGGCAATTTTTTTTTTTTAACCGTCTCCCTACAAGCAGTGTAGGTGAAGGATATATTTCTGTCTATATATTAAGTCTGACTACCAGCATGTATGTTTCATACAAAGGCTGCGATAGTTCACATAGGATGACACACAGGATTGGACTCTTCATTGTAGTACAAATGGCTCTGGAAGTGACATGAAAAAGCATCAACCATCTTCATGTTTCCTCTGTAAACTAAAAAGAGAACAAGACAGAAGTGGTTATTAAAGCTTGAATTTGTTTATTTGCTAACCATTCCTCTGCATTATTTTCCTTTTATTCTGCTCAAAAATGCAGTGGATCTTGTCTACCAAACTATGACAATATAGATTGTCATATCGCATCAGTGCAGATGTAACATCAAGTCTGTTTGTAGCATTTTTGCTTTTGTATAAGACAGCAGAAAGTTAAGCTTACTGTATAGCTTTCTGCCTGCTCTTTGAAATGTCTTTATGTCTGTGTTTTCGAATTTCCTGGAAAAGACACAACAAGAAATAAAGGAGACATGATGCAAGCATATCACTCATACACACATAAATTATACCAGAGCTGAGTACAGCAAACTTTAATATTTCTCAACAACTAGCAGTTGAGCAGTAAATCAGGAATAAGATGTACCTAATTTTAGATCATAAAAGAAACAATGTCTGAGGCATTTCAAAAACTTCGATAACATGCGGCAAATATTAGGGAAATATTTTACATTTGAGCATACAATGACAAAGTCATTTAAATTGAAATGTAAATGTTTTAACAATATACTCTATGTTGGTTTATACAGCTATATCAAAACAAAGAAAACTAGGAGCTATTAGACCATTTATAAAACTGACACTTTATGAATGAGAGACACTATGCAACTTATTACACCCATTAGAGACCCACTGAACCATTAGACATTACTGAACAATAAAAAGCTTATTTTCCGATATTGCATGCCATTAGTAGCATGAACTCCAGCAACATATAATTTTAAACCTGGCGAGTGTCATAAACATTATGTAAAACATGAGATGTGTGAACTGGTTCATTGCTTTAAAGGATACGATCAGTGCTGCAATATTTCAAATGATTGTTCATTCAGTAGCCTCATTTATTTTTGATTTTCATGCCATTTCGATTTCATGCTTACATGGGCATCTTCACTGAATAACATTTGAACTGGTCCAAATTAATTATCCTGTTTGAGATTTGAATGATTGGTGACATTTTTGTTCATCTTAAATGCAAATATGGTAATTTTTAAAAGCACTTGCAATCAAATTAAAAAGAGAAGCAAGCCATTTCAGTCACAAACCATTTGACCCTTAAAAGGAGGCAAAGGACAATACACAGGTCTGTGCAATGTCTAATAATTATTTTTTGACATACTATTACATAAGTGGTGTGGACTAATTGCTGGTGACAGTATTTCATGCTGAACCTCAAAGACAAAAAGTACTAAAAGAAATACTGATGAAAAGTTCAGTAAAATGCCATTAGTGCATGCTCTGGATCAGTGTGCATATTGAAGCATCAAAGTTTTTATACTGAGCTTTGTTTTTCCAGTTTTTTCATCTTGTCTAGAACCTGGAACTATGGCAGAACAGAACCTGGAACAATGGTTTTATTTTTTTTTCTCATGATGGGTATAAATGAAACAATGTCTTTCATTTTGACATGTGAGGAAAAGCATTTTCAATGTACCTTTAATCATACACTTTCATATTCTTGACTGTGCAGAGACACTCAATTTGATTGAAGTTAAGGTAATATACCATTTTTTTGGTCAAGTCTGAACGTTGTGATCAAAACTAGTTATAAAAAAAAAAAACAAAAAAAAAAAAAAATTTAAATTAATACTTTACTGTGAGTATAGATAAGGGATTGTGGACAATATCATTAATATGCAGCATAATCCAGGTTATTCCTTCTGAAATTAATTAATTATTCTTTTTAACATCAAGACACTTGTTGATACACTGGCAAGGCACAAGCCTTAGACAAATTACTCTGCTCAGCTATGCAGCTACAGGTTGGGCCAAGTATTCATTTCTCTTTGAAGTAGGGCAGCTTTCCCTATGTTTTTTTCACAGGACATGTGTTGTCTGTCATTTTTCACCTGGCAGCAGATGGATGGCTACAGGGGTCCTTGCGAGGTCCACTTGTCTTCCTTAAGTGCCCTGCATTACCAGCAGGACAAATTATGATATTGCCGCCCTGAGGCAGAGACACGTTTATCCTGCATGGGGTGTTATGTCAAGCTGCGATTTGCCCCTCTTTTATCTAACAGTTTTTGCTGTACTTGTTCCCACAGCCCCATTAGCAGTATCTGCTTAAATACCCAGGAAAAGCTGAGTCGGGTAGTTTAACATTAGCTGAGCGTAATGTAATGTCAAATCTTTATAGTTTATTGAGCCTCACACATACCTGATAGGTTTGCTGTTAGCATGATACCACAAGACTGGTAAGTGGTATTAATTAAAAGTATTAATGTACAGAGTACTGATTGTTGTAAAGTGTTGGGAAATGCTTTTTTAATGTGTGGATAATTAAAGTGTTTAAATTTTAAATACACTGTAAAAACATTGGCTGTAAAAATTTATAGTAATTTACAGGCAAAAGGTTTGCCAGTAAATTCCATAAAAGTTCCATGAAAATTTACAGTAAACAACTGTAAATCATATTTACACTGAAGTATTGATATATTTTACATACTGAATAATAACACATAATTTTGCCAAAGCTTTAGAAACAAACAAACAAACAAACAAACAAAAAAAACAGCAACTTACAATTGGTGCAGGATACAGCTGAGCTGAAGGGTCTCGCTTAATGCCCCAACCATGGCTGTGCAGGGACTTAAACCTCCAATTTTTTAAACTGCAACTCAATGCTTTAACTACTGAGCCAAAACTATTTTGGCTAGACTGCAATGATTCAACCACATTTACCACTGAATTAACTTGCACTAAAATATTACATTGGATCAATACAATGTCTGTTGCCTCAGTGGTTAGGGCTCTACAGAGTTACAGTGCCGGAACTTTGTCATATTCATGATTATTCATATCCCAACCCCATGTTTCTGTCCTTGCACAAGACCCTTAAACTTCAGCTCAGCTTCAGCTGCAACTTCAAATGAATCCTGCATCAATTGTAAGTCTCTGTCTTTTAAGGCATCAACAAATTTAAGAAATATATTGCATTATGTGTTTTTTTTAATACTATAACATATTGCAGTACTTAACTGTAAACATGTTTTATAATTGTTTTAAATTTACATGTTTTAAATTTACAGTAAAATTGATTATATAATGATAAAATATAAATAATTAAATTAATTAAAAGACTCCTTAGAGGGTGCGCTGTGGCTTAGTTGTTAGCACCTCTAAGGTTGGGGGTTCGATTCCCAATCCCACCGTGTGTGTGCTCCCTGGGATAGGCTCCGGGTTTCCCCATGACCCTGAAGAAAAGGATAAGTGGTATAGAAGATGGATGGACTCCTTTAAGTCACTGATTTCTGAGTAAGGTTTGATTGTTTGACTTTGGCTCTTTAATCATAAAATATGGGTGGTTGTTCATCTACATATTCCTAAATATACCTAAATATTAACATGCTTGTAAGTGTTTGTTTGTACCATTATAATCAGGTACCACAAACGTTATTCAGTTGTTGTTTCTCAGTGAGTTGAGTACAAACTGTGGTTTGAGTGAATCTATTGTCATATTGATCGACTGATGATGTATTCCATGCGATGATGGCACTGATATAATTCACAGCAAGGAGATACACCCTTAGATTATAACTTCTTGCTCCTTGGATAAAAAGGAAATACACCCATGATTGTATTCATGTGGGGAAAATCTCTCTTGATAGCCCAGCATGGCTTTGATAAAATAAAAATAAATTATGTAGAATTTCACAGTTATATATGGAGGATCATGATAAAAATCAGTCCTCATTTCCTTAGATCTATAGCACTACTTTAAGATATATAACTTTTTGGACGCATCAACTCAAGAGTGCCACTTCTTTTCAGAATGGTTCGGAGGGGAGCTGATGAAAAGCCCACTTCAGAGCTTATCCTGAGCAGAAAAGGATGACTTATCTCTTCAGTTAGATTTAAATTTTTGAAAGGCTTAACCTCACTGCCAGATACTGCTCGACTTTCATCAATCCCCTGTTATATTTGCTTGGGTTTATCTATTGCCAGAAACGTGCAATGTGACAGAAATACATTTTACAACTGTAATGACAGCTGAAATAAATTAAACTCCAGTGACACTGAGTCACTGATGTTGTACTATAGATTTACCCATTATGAATTTGGAGCTTAAAATAATGACCTTTTGAAAAGCTGTTTAAAATTGACCCATTAAACCATTAGCCACCATTTTAATGCTAATCTCAGCTATTGAATATTGCACACCGTGTTTTAGAAGAGTGTCACAGTATCACAATTAAAAATCTCTGGGGAATTTAGACTTATAGTTTGTTGTCCTGAAATCATATGACTTGCCTCCCAATGTACTGGGACAAATGTAGAATAAGTAAAGAATAATGCAAAATGAGGTATGCTGTTATAAGAAAATAGTCAATGATTGCTGGTGTGATGCAGCTGGACATTATAGTTACTTCTGTGGAGTTGTTGATATTTCTATAACAACATGTCCCAAAGTGTTTTATTCCTCTTACGCCACAGCAATTACAGTTTTTAAGCACAGCCTTCTCTGTCCTGAAGATTTTCTGGTAGTGACTATTACAAAGTAACGGAAACCTTCCATAAATGTTAAATAAATGTCTCTTCACAGAAAGGGTCACCATATGATTATGTTTTCTTTGTTAATTAACATTTAGTATCTGTTATTATTAGCTCCACTCCCTGTGAATGAGTTCTTACTATAGAAACGATAGAATGAGCACATTCATATAAACTGGGATTTGAATGAAATGTCACTATTGTGAGAGGGGCTGTTGTAGAAAAATAATCAATACCTTCTGATCAATCAGATTTAAGAATTAAACAGAGCTGTGGTACAAAAGGTAGTACTTGTACACACCACTGTTAGTATATTACTTATCTTGCTGAATTCAATTGCTATAACGTCTATGATAAAAAGCAAATGTTCTAAAGAAAAGCAATCAGTTTAGAATTTTGAAATAATTCAGTCAGAACCATAGCCTAGATATTGTATTGTGCTGTGCTGGGCTCTGAGTTCATCCTATTAGAAATGAAAGAAATGTTTGCAGGGCACTTTAATGTATACATTTTAATCTGCCAGATATAAACATCTGATTATCATCAGCAGCAGCAGAAAAATATTCTGAACATATAAGCTTGCGAAATCATAAGATCAAAAGAAGATACATCTCTACTTGTGTTAAAATGTTGAAAATGATAAAAGTGAGGGGAAAAAAAAAACACCAGACACATGATTAAATTCAGTACTGTATAAATGATATAGTATATTGCCTCACCTCATCTCTAACATACAACAGAAGTGGTGTAATGTGTATAATATATATATATATATATTAGTGTGTGTATATATTCACCGATTTTTGAAGTAAACAACCATTTGAAAGAATTGTGCTTATATTTGGACATCTGGATTGGTGACACACTTTCTTTCTGTAAAAAAAAAAAAAAAAAAAAAAAAAAACATTTATGAAACCTTCTCCTATTTTATTAGTCCTTGATTATAGAGATTTACTCTCTATGAATGGTGTTTCTTCAGGACTGAAGTCTTTGGATGTTTAAATACAACGGAAAACAGAATTTTTTTCTGTTTTTATTATTTATTCACAACATTATTTTTTTTTTTAAAGTTGATGCTATCACATTTCCTCTTACCGTAAACAAAGATTGTTACATCACACGGTTGCTTAGTAGTATGTAACACATTCTTAGCAAAAAAGAAATGTCCTCTCACAGTGCATCTCATTGCCATGGACTCATGGACTGCACCAGATTTGTCAGTTCTTGCTGTGAGATGTTACCCCATTCTTCCACCAAGTTCTCGATCACATCTGGGGGGACACATGGTTACATGTAATTTTTCACTGCAAGGACGATCAGCTGTCCTTCCTGTCTCCCTGTAGCACTGTCTTGTGCATCATACATAACAGACATTGCAGTATATTGCTCTGCCCACATCTGCAGTCCTCATGCCTTTGCTGAGTATATTTGAGGAAATCTTTCTTAAAGAAACATGTTACTAAAGGCAACCCACGCAAAATAATATCATAATATGAGTAGTCTAATAGTTGCAAATTGAAAGTCAATACAAATTCAAAGAGTGTTCTAGTATTCTAAACTCTGAAGTATTATTCAAGTATATACAACTCTGAGGATGTAATTATTTTGTGGCATTATCACAGTCTCTTTATTATTACCTAAGATGTAGGAAATAATTGTTGTTGTGCACAACAATTATTATTTAATTGCAATACCTATTACATTGTAAGTAATGCGAGATATGGGAGGATAGGTCAACCTGATGGCTGGCTGATTAAGTAGTTATAAGCAGTTGGCTAGGGGAATGCGATTGGAACTGAAAAAAGTTATAAAGGCAAAAGAGGGTTGCACTTTTTGTGTGAAAAATGTACCTCGCTATTTTCATTTACTGTAAATGATATCGCCAAAAGTATGTGGACACCTGACCATTATACCGACGTTTATGCATTCCTCAAACTGTTGCCACAAATTTGGAAGCACACAACTGTATATGATGCCTTTGTACACAGTAGCATTACAGTTTCCCTTCAGTGGACCTAAGGGGCTAAGGCCAAACATTGCCAAGAAAGAATCCATGAAGGCATGGTTTGTGAAGGTTGGAGTGGTAGAACTTGAGAGCCCTGACTGTGTGCCAGATCTTCTAGCCTATTGCAGTAGCTTGACCTCACTAATGCTCTTGTGCCTGAATGAGCAAATTGCCACAGCCTTGTCCCAAAAATATAGTGGAAAGCCTTCCCAGGGGAGTTAAGGGGACTAAATCTTGAAGGGGAACATTTGGTTGTGATGGTCAGGTGTCCACAAACATTTGGCCATGTATGTAGTTTCAAAGTCCTTTGTTCAACCCTGACATCAGTTTCTCTTCGTGTCTTCAGTTTTTTTTTTTTTTTCCTGTGTCTTTGGGTTCCTCCTAAAAATTCCCAAAATGCATGCCAGTAGCTGGACTGACTACTCAAAAATGCCCCTAGATGTTAATGTATGTGTGTGCCATGATTTGCAATAGACCTCATATCAAGGTGTATTCCTGTGTCACTCCCAGCGTTCTCAGGAGCCACTGAAAACCTGCCAGGATAAAGCCTTTACTAAAGAAGAATAAATGTATTTTATATCATACATGACCAGGCTAATATAGATAATATATATTATCCTGTGGGCTTGGTCTATTTGTAATGATTTATGACAGTATTCATTATATTCTCTCAGCATGCCCAGAAATAACCAAGCATAAAATGTGACATTCTACATTTTCCTTCTGACATTAATGTTTGATTAGGTTCCTCGTTCCCAATTTTATAATTTCTACTATGATCAAACAACACAGAATGTGTACTTTCTCTCTTAGTAATCGGTAACATGGTGCTACATTATCAAAACAGGTATGCATGAAGAGTCAATGACTATATTTTTATGCAGCTACATTCTTTATATTGCTCTATTAATGTTTTATGGCTGTGTTCAGCTCGACACATTCAACTTCATATACTTTGCGTGGTCAAGAGATGTCAGAACTGCTTCTTCACTGCTGAGTTATAAGGAGCCAATTGTAAGAGGATAAACTGATAAAAAAAGCAAAAAAATATGTGGAAGAGAATATGAAAAGATGAAAGATGGAGTAATTGAGTGTGGATATGCTCATAAACTCAACAAAAAAAGAACATCGTCTCGCATTCAACTGCTTTCATTTCCAGCAAATTCCTTAACATGTGTAAATATCACATCTGGGGGGACACATGATTGCACGTGGTTTGCTGCTGCATGGAGTATCTGCTGACCTTTCTGTGTCCCCATAGCACTGTCTTAGGTGTCTTATATTACAGACATTGGACACATCTGTGGTCCTAATGCCTCCCTGCAGCAGGCCTATTGCATGTTCACGCAGGTGAGCAGGCACCCTAGGCATGTTTCTTCTGGTGTTTTTCAGAGTCAATAGAAAGGTCTCCTAAGTTATTTTAACTGTGACCTTAATTGCCTACCACCTGTAAACTGTTCATGTCTTAAGGACTGTCCACAAGTGCATCTGCAATAATTGTTTATATTTCATTGAACAAGCATGAAATACTTTGAAGATCTGTAAAGCTTATTTGGATTTTACAAAATTATCCTTAAAATACAGTCTCCTGACAAAGGGACGTTTCTTTCTTTTTTTTTTTTTTTTGCTGAGCTAATGTACACGAGTGTGAGTGTGTATGTGATTGTGCCCTGCAACGACTGGCACCATGTCCAGGGTGTACCCCGCCTTGTGCCCAATGCCTCCTGGGATAGGCTCCAGGTTCCCCGTGACCCTGAAAAGGAGTAAGCGGGTGAAGATGGATGGATGGATGTACACGCAAGCACTTGGAAACTTGTGCTCCTTAGATTCCTACATTCCATGTGCATTGTAATTTTACTTCTGCTGCAGAGACTCGGTGTCACGGTTCCCCCCTGGTGGCTGTATGCAGGCACTGCACCGTTGCTGGTCATGGTGCACCCTGGTGGCCGGGTGCAGGCTATGCACCTTTGCTCTGTCCGAAGCAGAGAGCAATGACAGTTCTAAACACGTGGACTTTCTTTGTTTTTGTTCTTGTCTCCACCCAAGTCTGTTTATACACTCCATGTCCCATCAGCCACTGCACACCTGAAGTCACATGTTTTCATGCACCTGTTTCACGTTGTGGTTAATGAGCACTAATGTGTGTGTGTATATATAGTCCTTGTATTCAGGTAGTCTTTGTCTTTCGTTGTTTGGACTCTGTGTCATGGTGTTTATGTATAGTAGCCATAGTGTTTGTTTCATGCCATAGAGTTTGTTTCATGCCATAGTGTTTATGTTGGTTAGTCATAGTGTCTTTGTTTCATTGTTTTGTTCTTCGTTTTCAATAAATATTAAAACGCAAGTCTGCGCCTGCTTCCGCCTCAATCCCACATTCGTGACACTTGATTTGTACTTCCTCATAAACTTCCTGTCTTTCTCTTATACCTCATCTTCATGGTGTAATCTTTTCTTTAGCCCGCACAACTGCTCACGTGTCTACTCTCAGTTCAGCAAAGTTCAGCTTCTGTGTGCATTCTCTGTGCCTGACCTTTCCAAAAAACTATTCATATGAAATAATATTTCTCTCCAGCACAAAGTATGTACTGACATTTAGTGAGCTGATTTTAGTAATCTGTGTTTACGTTTTAAAAAAAAATACAAATGTACATTTGTACACTATTTATTTATTAAATATACACAGTCTATATATTTGCGAAAGTTGTCTCCTTACAAAGAGGTTGAAAATACACCACAAAAATCAGATTATGATTACACTCCTAGGCTTATCAATGGTTCAATGTATTTACAGATATGTTTTGTGGACTTAATTGTCATGATGAGCAACTGAATTGTTTTAGGTGTCTCATAACAATAACACACAGAACATAGCTT
>JAFFST010053408.1:7358-33496 GCA_022414735.1 Noturus placidus
GGGGGTGTTTTTCTGCTAAGGGGACAGGACAACTTCACCACATCAAAGGGACGATGGACAGGGCCATGTACCGTCAAATCTTGGGTGAAAACCTCCTTCCCTCAGTCAGGGCATTGAAAATATCAAGTAAAATATATATATAAAAAAAAAAATCAAGTAAAAGTCATTACCAAGTACTAAGTCATGTTTTGCAGAGGGGTCAAATACTTATTTCCCTCATTAAAATGCAAATCAATGTATAACATATTTGACATGCGTTTTTCTGGATTTTTTTGTTGTTATTCTGTCTCTCACTGTTCCAATAAACCTACCATTAAAATTATAGACTGATCATTTCTTTGTTAGTGGGCAAATGTACAAAATCAGCAGGGGATCAATTATCAGTGTAAGTACAACTGTACAGCGCAGCAATTTTTCATTTCCTCCATCTGTCATTTTGGTCATGTGACATGCACACACAATTTTTTTTTTTTTTTAAATAAATCAGCTTTCATCTTTAAGATGCCTGTTTGGATTTGCAATTAGTGTGGATGCACATGAAAGTCAGCTCTGCTTTTACTTGGCTCTTACACTCATTGACTCAGTCATTAGAAAAGCTGCAATTAAAATCATCGCCTCTCACCCTGTCCGCATGTGTTGAATTATCTGCATCACTGTAATTTAGTCATTTAGTTGAGGCACGGGTCATGAAGCTGCAGAATCTGTGATCAGCGTAGCATAGAGCATTTTCTCAGACACAATGCTGCTCTAATGAGCTGCGCCACATGAATAGTACATACTGGTACTTCATACGTGGTTTTAATAAGAGTAATTGGGTTTGTGGAACGTAGCTCGGGGAACATTTTGGATGAGGTTGTTGATGCCAAATTTTCTGTCCTTTAATATGTCCATTTCCCAACATTCTTTTATGTAGAACTTATGATAAAGACCTTATTGAAATAGGAATGAATATGACTCAGAAATGAATACATGAATATGTAGGCATGATTAATTTTATGAGATTGATTAGAAGATTTCAACGGGCATATATCAATGGCCGTGTTTTAGTTGAGAATACCCCAAAAGTTGCACACTGTTGGAGTTGGACTCTGTGGAACAGATTTGCACGATAACTGAAAGGTTTTACTGGAAAGCTAAATACCAGTGAGAGCAGGTGTCATACTTTGAAGGCAGTTTATCTTGTTCCAAGTCACGTTTTTTGCAGGTGCACTTATAAACATCCACTGAGAGAAATGACCGCAATGCAGTAATATCTGTAAACATGTATTTAATTTTTTTTTGTAGATACATGTTGAATTCTCTTTTATTCAATAAAGTCTAATCTAAAAATGCAATATTGTCCAATTTCAAGCAGTGTATAATATACAGATGGGAGCGAGGCATGTTCTGGTGTAAAAGAGGGATTACAAATGGCATCATAATCTAATCTATAGGCTTGTTTCCAGCACCCCAGCTAAAATGCTGTTCATTTGTAGACCGGTGAATGCAAGCGATAAAGAACTCCACCAGGGGTGTCATTACATTTGTAACGAAAAGATCTCAAAGGTATTCGGCTGCAGTGTTATAATCAGATTTAATTTCATTTCAACAAGGACCCTAGCCAAATGTTCGAACACATTCCGTATCTATTGCCGCTACTGTAATTAATTCGTGGTTTGGCCAAGAATTCAAGGGGGGGGGGAGGGGTAAAACCACAGAGTGATCTGTACAGTTAAACGGATAAGATAGATGCACTCATGCATTTTTGTTGGGTGTTGGGAGTAGAAGCAGTGGTGGGATTCAGAATTTAATTTAAAACTAATTTAATTATTTAAGGTACGATCAACCGTCAACCAATATTGCCATAATAATAATAATAATAATAATAATAATAATAATAATAATAATAATAATGCCACCAATAAAAGGCAACAAATTACCAGTAGAGACCCACAAGGACCATTACATTTGCCATTAAAACCAATACAACTCCTATTATAACCATTAAAACCATTACAAATTCCATGAAGGTTTCTGTTGTTGTTGTTGTTGTTGTTGTTTTTTCCAGCAGGGAAATCAGTGTCATGACTACAGAAGTACATTTGATATTAACGTGAACAAATTTGTAAGAGATTGTCCATGATGCAGTACATACACAGATGTTCAGTCACATATGAGAAGAACAGGGATTTATTGATCATTGTAAATGGTTGTTTTAAAGCGTTTTAGGAGCCTTAATCATTACCACAGCCATTTGTTTGCAAAGCATTTACATTCTCACTTCAAAATGATTTCATGTCAGGTTCAACTCCTCTAAGCTAGCATTCTGCTTAGCTGAGAAATTTAGCTTGTTAGCATCTTTGCTGGTACAAGGGTTTTGAGCATAAACTCCTAAGCATTAGTTTTAAATATATCACACAAATCAGAAAGTAGTCATACACTAGGACTTTACAAAGCCTGCTTGTCTTCTTGATTCCCTCTAAGCTGGAATTGAGGTTAGCTGAGACAGTTAGCTTGTTAGCGTCATTCCTGGTACACGGCGTACTCGAGCTAAATTCATTTCAACTGATCACAAAAATGAGGAGGTATGATGTGATGTGATTATATAAAAGAAAATATATGACATTAGTTAAATCCTCTGTCTACTGAGCATAATATTTCTTTACTGCTAGGGCCTAGCTAATCGAGAAGCAATCGACTCAAAGTTGCATGAAAAACCTGTTGTTTGCTTAGCATAATATTCATTTACTCCTATCTCCTAGCTACTTTAGAAGATATTGATTTACATTCAGAGTGGTTAAACTTGTAGTTTGTGACTTAATTTGTGAGGGTATTTATTGAAATCTTTCTCTCTCTCTCTCTCTCTCTCTCTCTCTCTCTCTCTCTCTCTCTCTCTCTCTCTAAGAAATCAAATTTATGTGAGGTTAGTTTAACCCATCCTTCAGAACAGTGATTCACAGCCCTGTCTATTTAAGTGTTTTCCTTTTACTAATACACTTCATTCACAGAATCAGTTTATTAACATGTCCTCTCTAAACATGGGTGTGTTACAGCTTGAACAACCGGCAGTAGGTGCTTTCATTACTCCTTTTGCTGAGACCAAATCAGAGCAAACTTTCATCATTTTCGGTTCGTTTCTACTTGGTTTGGTCTCATTTCACACTGCATGCCATTAAAGGAACCGAGAACCAAAAAAAAAAAAAAAAAACATTGCCCGAGGGGCGTGTAAGGCTGAAGACGTACTGGCACAGCTAGTTCATTCACTGGAAAGAAGGTGATGGGAAAAGAGGTAAACAAACCTTTGCTAAATGTGTGCAGAAATCACAAAAATCACCTGAGCAAGGAAAACATAGATCTGGCACGGAATAAATGATTAGATAATTATATACTAGATTTGTGTCTCGCGTACAGCATGTATTACCACTGGTGCACTTTCTGCAGTCCAATTAATTCCTCAAACATGGGTTTGACATTAGAGCTTTTAGTAAAAGCATCATTCAGCATTAGTTTTTTTTTTTTTCCATTCAAAACATCATAAAGTCTGATCATAGAAATGGTTCGCCTGGCCTTCTTTGTCTGCCAATCAAGTTTGATTTTACTGGCTGAAGGAAATCTTCTTTACTCGCTTCATTCTCTCTCTCTCTCTCTCTCTCTCTCTCTCTCTCTCTCTCTCTCTCTCAGAAACTACTGTCTTTTTTTATACCAGGCTTTTATTCATCAATCATAACCAGACCGCTCCCAAAAGATACTCAGATCTGCATTAAAAAAATGAAAAGAAACAGAAACAAGGGAAAAGAAAGAAAAGTCGTTTCTTCCCAGGTTTATTTTTCTACCCTGCTTTTTTTTCCCCAGCTCCAGCTGAATACATTAAAGCAAAGTAGAACAGATTTTGAATACAGAATGCAGTATTAGTTTGGTTTAAAAAATAAATAAATAAATAATGTATTCCACGGGACAAAGAGTGAGAAGTAGAGAGAACATTGATTGTTGTATTCGATCCACAAAGATGTTTTCTGGATATATGTTTGGGGTATTACGATGTGCTAGGTAGAGATGAATACTTTATATAAAGCTGTGATTTCTTTATAGTGTCAAATTTTGTATCATACAAGAGAACAATGAATATTTTAGCATCAGACAGACTGCAGGGAATAAAGTCTGCAAGGATGAAAAAAAATAATAATACGTGAATAAAAAAGGAGGACGATTCCCTTAAAAGTGTTGGGCATTTGAGTATTTTATCTGGAACTATAAGTAGAAAGAGTAGAACATGATGCTCCTGATGCTCCTGGCTCTCTTAGTAACATTCCTTCTATTAATATAGAAAACTAGTCCAGTAGTTATTCTTACTGATAAATTTGATCTTCACAATGTAGACTGAACAATTGAAGAAGGCAACACGATACATTAAGAGACAGGGGCGTGTAAATATTCGAACAATATGATCAGTGTAAGTTGTTATTATGTTTGTCTTCGGGGAAACATGTAAATTTCTTACGTAGCTTCTGGAGGGCAGCACTAAATGAATAAAATACGATCTTTAAACAAAATAAGAATAATGATTATTCTGTTGAAAAGTTTACACCCCCTGCCTCTTAATGTATCGTGTTGCCTTCTTGAGCATCAGTGAATGTTTGCACCTTTTATAATAGTCATGTACGAGTCCTTCAGGTGCCCTCAGTGTGAAAAAAATGGATCTCAGCATCATATAGTCACTGTTAGAAAGGGCTCAAATGTGCAGAAGATGTTGGAAAAGCAGAGAATGTGCAGGACCTGGAGGATTTTTCTGAAGAACAGTGGGCAGTTTAACTAGTCAGGACAAACAAGGGACTCATGAACAACTCTCACAAAACATAAACACAGTCATGGATCATCACGGTAACGACACACAGTGTTAATAATCAACCGTGTGTAAACTTTTGATCTGTTTCATTTGTGTAAATTTACATTTACATTTACATTTATTCACTTAGCAGACGCTTTTATCCAAAGTGACTTACAAATGAGACACACTCACACATCAATGGTAGCAGAGCTGCCATGCAAGGTGCTAGCTTGCCATCGGGGGCAACTTAGGGTTCAGTGTCTTGCCCAAGGACACTTCGGCATGGGATCACCCGGGCCGGGATTCGAACCACCAACCCCACGATTAGTGGATTAGTGGACAACCCGCTCTACCGACTAAGTATAAACATCTGTTATGTGAAATAGCTTCTTCAGGGCAGCACTAAATACTGTAAAAATAAATAAATAAATAAATAATGGAATTCTTGTTATTTATTTCTTTTGAATTATTAGCATTTCGCAGATTCTGCAAGGCATATGTAAACTTATGACCATCAACTGTACAGTATTTAGCAGAAGAGGTGACATCAAACATGGATTAAGCTTCAATGTATAGCTAAGTATAGCTAGCTAGCTTTAGTTGCTTGTAGTTTGTTACTTGTGTGTGCAATATACAAGGACATAATGGACATTTGGGGGGGGGGGTCCAACAAACTCGGCAGAGCGATATGCAAGTGAACGTAACGTTATTGGTCAAAAACTGAAACAGTCGTCAGCCTAGCCTACTTCGTGGATGTGCAAATATCAAAAGTTAATTGACGTTCTTAAGAACAATCCAAGCCATGGTATGATGCCTTCTATACTAAGCTAAGGTTACCTACTATTTAGGGGATCTAGTTACTAACTGTCTGAATAAAAGCTCATTTGGTCTGCTGCACTTTTCTACACTTGGATTCTGTCTAGATTTCTTACAGACTGAGCTGCTAAAATATATCAACAAATTTGTGTTGAGTCTGGGCGCAACCTAGTGTACAACTGGAGGGGGGGCACACACCGATTTTCCTTAACAAACTGAAATATATTAAAAAGGAATAGCTATAAATAAATAGAATAGATGAAGAAAAGACAGATTCGTTGGCAGGGTTCATTAAATGGGGACATATAGAAAATATGTTGTACGGTACATTGGCGAGGGGGGTGTATTGGGGCAGATTGGTATTTCCTCAACATTGGATTGGACATGACCCCACCAAAGAATGTGTTAACGCCCATGGCACTATACATTAATAGTTTGTTTAGTTCCAATAAGAAAAGGTAGTAGCCAAAAAAAAAAGGTACCACAAGGACAACTTGATTGGACTGAAAAATCGTTCATGCCAATCATTTGGACTTGTCGCTTTACTCCAACATACCATAGCTAATTTACATACAGTAAGTTTGGGAAAATCATTTTGTCGCTAGCTAGTGTGAATGCAGCATAAGCTTTTCGCGATTGGAAGAATTAGTTTGTTTATTTTTATCGTATTCTTTAACCTCACTGTGCACTGTGGTAATCACTCGGAATGTGAGAGAAGGGATGTTGGCATATGGTGGCACTATATATAAAAATATTGTACATTTTGATCTGATTACTTCATACTGATCTATATGAGTTACCCTCGACTTCAGACTTGTGCACTGCAGAGGTTCCTGTGTTCTCAATCTAACCCCCTGTAATTATAATCAACAGATCATCATCAAGTCCTTCATGTGCAGAATCACATTGTGTTAGAGAGAAGACAAACATGTTCAGGAAAATGTGCTTGTCCATGGCCTGTAGATCTCATTGATACATTGATCTCTTTATGTGATTTTCTTCATATATGTCTTTAATGAGTGGCTTACTGTACGTCTCTCAGATAGCTCTCGGATATTGTAGTATTTTGATGCTGAGGTACTGTCTACACACACACACACACACACACACACACACACACACATACTTGACTGTAGATCAAATGGCAGCTTCTGATCCTCTCACCGGGTTTTGATTACAGTTGATTGTTGTCTGCATTACACTATCGATTTGTTTGGGCCTGCTCTCATGCCGATGTCTGAAGTGTCTGAAAAATGAGATGCGAAAACAAAGAAGAGCAGAAACGCCTCGGTTTATGTAACTTATATTTGCATACTATAGATGACTGACGTTGTTTAACATATATAGAAATAATTTTGTAAAACGAATGCACTGTTTTCGCCATAGAAATCGTACAATTTTACATTATATTACATTTATTCATTTAGCAGACGCTTTTATCCAAAGCGACTTACAAATGAGAGCACACTCACACACCAATGGTAGCAGAGCTGCATGCAAGGTGCTAGCTTGCCATCGGGGGCAACTTAGGGTTCAGTGTCTTGCCCAAGGACACTTCGGCATGGGATCACCCGGGCCGGGATTCGAACCACCAACCCTACGATTAGTGGATTAGTGAACAACCCGCTCTACCGACTGAGCCACAGCCGCTCTATTTTAGTTACTATAGAATTTTAGTTACTAAGATTCTTATTATGTGATCAAATATGAACCCTTTTAGAACGATTTTCTATTTAGAGACAAATAAAATGGCCACATCTTGTTGAACATGACCATTTGGGTTCATAAGGCAAAAAAAACAAAAACAAACAAACCTCTAGAGAAAAAAACAAAGCGTTTTTCATCAAAGTGACATCACAGGGGGGCTGGGGGAGGGGGGGGGTCAGGGTTGGGGGTTTTGGGTTGGGTGGTTGTTTATCCGCAATGACGTCACAGACCCAACTAATCAATAATGAAATTCGTTGTCCATTATTTTAATTATCGATTATAATCCATTTTTATCAATTAGCTGTTACATCCCTATTTTGAATAGTAATGAAGGAGTGTCCCATACTGTGAATGAGAAACACTTAAAGGTTCTGTGTTGAACCCTATAACAGAGTGTATGTGTTCCTAGAGAAGACTAGAATTCTCTGTAATGAATATAAGAATTAATATGAGTAACATTTTTGTAGTACTGTAATGTAGATATTATTGTATATATGATGTATCATAATAACGTCATAAACAGATATAAAGGGTCAAGCAAATAATATGACTGTACATGCACAGCATATTAGTAAATTACATAGAATGAATTGTGCTACAAAAGTGCTTTGAGGCTGGATATATATATATATATATATATATATATATATACACGCATAATATATCCAGCCTCAAAGCACTTTTGTAGCACAATTCATTCTCTCTTTTTCACTGCTTCTTTTTTATATTGTAATCATCTGAAGGGAGTGCACAGGATTATGGAGTGTCCAGGATGGGCTGAAAGTGGGGTAATAAAAAAAAGAATAAAAAAAAGGCTACTGTGTCCATCCACCAATATCAGGGATGCACATCAGAGAAGATTATTACAACTCAATTTATTTAATGGAACAGAGATAGGGAGGTGATGGAGGGATGGAGGGAAAGGGAGTATATGATGGATGGATAGGGCAGTAGAGAGATAGAAATAATGCAGCATAGATGTCCTAGGCACACTTATGTGGAAAGGAAAGGGAGGGACAGAGAGAGAGAGAGAGAGAGAGAGAGAGAGAGAAAGGGAGGGACAGAGAGAGAGAGAGAGAAAGGGAGGGACAGAGAGAGAGAGAGAGAGAGAGAGAGCACATGAGGCACACGTGAGGCACACTACACTGTGTAACAAATTGATGTGTGTTTGCCACACAGATGCTGCAGTTGGGAACTCTCATGAGCTGGATGGAGGGTGTATGGCGTCACACAGCACTGTTGTAGTAATGGTTCAGGCAAAAAATCTAATGTAAATAAAATCAAGATATATTAGGTGTCCAGCGTTTGTTTATTTAGTCTGGCACTGAAACTCTATAGGCGTTATGATCAAAAAAATCTTATTGCATTCCCTTTATACCTCTTTCATAACATTTACTTCATTACCATACTATACTTATTATATATTATTTTGGCATATTTATACATTACATGAGCATTATTGGAAGTGAATACTTGTACTCTTAATTACATTTCCGAGAAAACATATAAAGAATATTTTCTACTCCGAGGGACAAAGTGGCTTAGGGTGCAGCATGTTTGCATCTCACCTCCGCGGGTGAGGGTTCGATTCCCACCTCTGCCCTGTGTGTGGAGTTTGCATGTTCTCCTCGTGCTGCGTGGGTTTCCTCCGGGTACTCCAGTTTCCTCCTCCAGTCCAAAGACATGCACAGTAGGCTGATTGGCGTGTCTAAAGTGTCCGTAGTGTATGAATGGGTGTGTGATTATGCCCTGCAGTGGATTGGCACCCTGTCCAGGGTGTACCCCGCCTTGTGCCCGATGCTCCCTGGGATAGGCTCCAGGTTCCAAAGAAGAGAACGTTGTTGCCTAGTTACGCACTCCGTCACCGTAAACAAACTCCTCGAAGCATTTCAGCTTTTCTTCATTCATTATTCCTTATACAATTGATATGCTACATAATTGAATTCACCATTCCCTTGATTTATTTTTTCCACATTTTATTCACAGCTCTCTATAATGTGTGCTCTAAAAAACCATCACAAAACTCCTCCTCCCTCACGCAAGGTGTTGTGGACAATATTAGCTAAAAAAAAAGTGTCCACGGCTCCACACTTTGAAAATATACCGGAAATAGTAGACCACCCGGGTACCTTCGGGATACTCATTTCAACATACGACGATTTGGGACGCACTAATTCTACTCGCAGATACCATTTAGGACGGATAGTATGCCAATTGGGACGCAGCCCATACCTTTCGCCCTATCTTTTCGCACTATCTTTCACAAAGTGAGACTTATATACAAACTCAGGAGCTCTCGTAGGATACAACGTTTTCTTCTGAACTGGATTTTCACGAGTAAGACATTTCTTCTATAAACACTCCTGCAGACGATTTATCCAGTTTGATCAATGAGGCCCGCTAATCATTAAGAAGGAAAAAAAGAGAAAAACCGAAGGAATATAATGTAGTGTAGATATCCATAGTGTACTTCTGATAGTGTTGTCTGCCCTTCCCCCTTTTCACTGTCCTCTGTGATATCAATTTATAATCTGTCCAGGAGGACAAAGTTGTGTCCTTTCTCCATTCCCAACTTGCCTTTCCTTTTTAATGCATTTCAGTATAGTGTGTGTGTGTGTGTGTGTGTGTGTGTGTGTGTGTGTGTGTGTGTGTGTATGTGTGTGTTGGTTCAGGTTTGGCATTTGTGCTGATCCCTCCCCTCTTCCCTTCTAGACATGTTTGAGTATTCCTGTGTGGACTGCTGGTAAATATTAGATATGTCTGTTTCATTTATAATGGGACGATAAATTAAATATAGAGAGGGAAACAGATGGGAAGAGAAATCCACCTTTTCCCCATTCAGGCTGCGTTCGTCAGGGACCCTGGGTTTCGAGCTGATGTCAGGTTGTCAGTGTGACATTTCGCCAGCCCCCGAGCAGCGTGCTGGGAATCTACCACAGATCTCACTCCAGGTCACTTCTGATGGAGACGGTGGTATAGTTCTTTGTCGTTTGCATATGTGCCAGACTTGTTAACCTGTAAGTTATTAACGCTGATATCAGACAATGTTAGGATTAACTGTAAGACTCACTGGTCACTTTAATAGGAACACCTGTACACTCAGACGTTTATACAGTTATCCAATCAGCCAATCATGTGGCAGCAGCACCATGCATAAAATCATGCAGATACGTCATGAGAATGATGAAAATAAAATGTTATCTCTGTGACTTTAATCATGGCTTGGTCGTTAGGTCCTGATAGGCTGGTTTAAGTATTTCACAAGCTGCTGATCTCCTTGGTTTATCATGGGCTTTCATGGGACAGTTTGGGCGAGCCTGTGCCCATGACAGACTCATTTTCTGAGTGTGTTTTTGTATGTTTGGAGAACAGGTTTGATTTAACACAGATAAAGAGAGCAGAGATCTATCAGAGAAGTAGCAGAGTTAACCCAAAAATTGGTTCAAAATATTTGAATGAAAAAATACATTTTGCAGGCCAGAGCGTTTATCCATGTCTAGTCTAATTAGAGTGATCCAGAAAAGTGTCAAGCAGATGGGATGACTCAGGAAGGACTGGAGACTGAGTGGAACCCCAGCAGTAGAAGTGTATCATGGGTTTTGTTAAACCTCTGAAAAACCGGTAATAGTCTAAGTAAGATTTCTTTTCGTCACATCAGTCGGTTTGTGAAAGTTGCACCCAGAGGAACTGTGGGCTATGTTGAACGTGTCTTAAACATATCTAGATCCTGATGTCAGTCAGACACTACGCTATATGGGTTTTATCTCTCGCGATCAGTTGTTTAGTGGATGTTCGGCTGTGCAATCTTTCACGGAGAGACCTCTGACGGAAAAGTGCCTGATCCAGAAATCACGCTTTCTGACAAAAATAAATGGGAGCTGTCTATCATGACTTTCTTAAGATGGAGCCCGAGCAGCTGTCTTTTATGACAGTTTCTACACAAATAAGGAAACAGAGAGAAAAAGAGAACAAAAAAGAGATAACACCGGCCGATATGAGCGAAAATTGTGGATTAGACATCAGAGGAAAAAAGAACGAATTTGATCCGATCCTGTAATGAATGAAAAATATCAGAACTGGATTTGGAAAAGACCCTGTCCAGGGTGTACCCTCGCCTTGTGCCCGATGCTCCCTGGGATCGGCTCCAGGTTCCCTGTGACCCTGATAAAGGGGTAAGCGGTAGAGGATGGATGAATGGATGGATGGATGGATGGATGGATGGATGGATGGATGGATGGATGGATGGATGGATGGACATACATACAAAGAGGATGTATTTTTTATCATGCTTCCCCCCGGTAGGTGGTTTTCGGGTTGTCTGTCCATGTGTCCATCTGGGATAGCACGGACTATGTTAGCATGATATCTTGTTAGCATGACATCTCAAGAACAAGTAGTTAAACACATGTTTATATGTAATTATCATGGTATGATTTTGGATTTGATCCAGACAAGGTCACTGCAAGGTCAAATGTCTGAAATATGTTTTTCTTCAATAGCTTCCTTCCTGTTTGAAGTATATTTATACGGGTATTTGAGAGACGCATCCAAACTCGTAACACGAATGCTGGAATTCTCGAGTTCTACTTTTTATATTTATATGAAATTTTTATCGTAATGTTTTAACTGCTTCATTTAAAAAGCAAACAAACAAACAAACAAAAAAACAACAAAGATTAGTAGATTTAAAAGAAAAAAAATATCAGATAGGTGGCTGATAGACAAGGATTTTATATCAGTATCAGTATCGGGGAAAGAAAAACTAGTAGATTGTCTGTTCTGCAAATAGAACTGGAGGTATAGTGGAAAGACACATAGCTATTTTCATACTGTTCTTCATCAGCAACCAGGCTGTGTTTGTTTTTGGGTCAGGCGTGCTAAATCCACCCATTTCCATACCGCTTAACCTACACAGCGTCGCTTGGAGCCTAGAGCGTATCCCAGGGAGTTCAGGGCACAAGGCGGGGAACACTCTGGACGGAGTGCCAATCATCACAAGGCACAATCACACACACACATTTACACACTATGGACAATTTGAAAATACCAATCAGCCTACAAGGCATGTCTTTGCACTGCAGGAGGAAAGCAGAGTACCCGGAGGAACTCCCAGAGGCACGGGGAGAACATGCAAACCGCCAGGATTCGAACCCCCAACCCCGGAGTTGCGAGGCAGGCGTGCTAATATATACCACTAATATAGTGCCGTGTAGCTTCTTGGCAGTTTGGCATCATCTGCTTCAGCCATCTTTTCTCCTGCTTCTACTAATTCCTCATTGATTCAGCTAAATGACTCATTGATAACAGCTTCTCCCAAGCAGCGAAGCAGAGCTGACTTCTTCACAAACAAACATGTCACAGAGAACAACTAGCATCTTTGTTTGTTCGTGTTTGTCTGCGTCGGTCTCGCCGGAAAACTCAGATCACACACCTCCACACTATGCCGTATTCCCAATGTCACACATCTTCCTTTTCCTCGCCTGTGCGGCAGCGGACTCGCTCAGACATGCGCATATTCAAGCGCGCACCGACATTTCTCCGGTGGAGACCCCGTACGCGTGCGTAGGCAGTCTGCAGACACGGGAGCATGCCTTCTCATTCCCATTGCCTTATTTGTCATTCAGGTAAATCCTGCCACACGTTTCATTTTCCTAGGCTGAAAATAGAGAGGCTGTTTGTCAGGGCAGCCGAGCGCGCTCAGTTCACAGCGTAACACACTGCATAAATTCCTCTCGTTTGATTCGACGGTTTCTTCATATCTGTGCTTCTTGTCACATCTTAACCGTGCTTCGTCGTGCTTTATTCATGTTTATTTAGACTTAAATATGAAATGGTTGATTCGATGATCGAGGCGCCATTTAGACCTGTTAAATTTTTTTAAAACTTTTTAAAAATCTTTTTTTTAACATTGAATTCGATGAAGGTTGAGGTTTTTTTTTTTTGTTTATCAAGTACACAACATGAACATAAACAGCTTGAACACAAGCTAACTGTATGATGAAATTGAAGGACCATGATGTAATGATTTACTATCATTTGAAAGTGACCTCATCAGTCTATTATAACTAGAAAATATATCTGAGAGAACATTTGTTCTTCCCAGGATCTTCAGGAAATTTGGATGATGCAACTTCCTGTTGAGCATGTGACTTTTGGAATATTATACATATTCGATAGGGGTGAATGTGTTCAGGTTACTGGGGTTGAATGAGTGTTGGGGAACTAAAATGTATATAATGCTTGACTTGTCGAAAAAGGAAGTTTGAAGCGTGAGCCGTTAAATAGAATTTAAATAGATTGTTTTAAAAAAAAAAGTCTTTTAGTTTTACGTGTACCACATATTTGTACACCATAGTTGTGGAACCACCCATTCTCTCTCTCTCTCTCTCTCTCTCTCTCTCTCTCTCTCTCTCTTCTCTCTCTCTCTCTCTCTCTCTCTCTCTCTCTCTCTCTCTCTCTCTCTTCTCTCTCTCGCTCTCTCTCTCTCTCTCTCTCTCTCTCTCTCTCTCTATATATATATCTCTCTCTCGATCTCTCTCTCTCTCTCTCTCTCTATCTCTCTCTCTGTCGCTCTCTCTCTCTATCTCTATCTCTCTATCTCGCTCTCTCGCTCTCTCTCTCTATCTCTCTCTCTCTCTCTCTCTCTCTATATATATATATATATCTCGATCTCTCTCTCTCTCTCTCTCTCTCTCTCTCTCCTTCTCCTACCTGCTCTGCTTTCTAATTTCACACATTACATTTTTTTTTTGTCTTCTCTATCTCATACCATCTGCCTTGTGGTACCACTTCCCCACCCCTCTCTGTCACTGACCCTTTACCTCTCGCTACCTCTCTCCCTCTGTTCGTCTCTTCCCCATAACACATTATCCCATATCTCTCTTTATTTCTCTTCTCTCTCATATCCTGTCCCTTCTCTCGGTGACCCGGTGGATCAGCTCGGCCGAAAGGGATAGAGACGCCCCCCCCCCCCCCCCCCCCCCATCAGTGCTCCCTCCATTTGCTGATTACATCACCTGGTAGTGGAAGATAACGGTCGTGCAGTGAGACAAGAGATGATACACAAACGTACACGTTTCTATACGCTCGCTCTCCTCTCTTCTCACATGCTGAGAGATCATGTACTTTTTCTTTGTCTAATCGAATCGCTTGCTTTATCCTATGCTTTTACATAAACACGCTTACATATTAACCCACAGTAGCATAATGGGCTGTACAGTATGTATGATGGAGAATACACATATTGCTCAAATAGTGCAGGATATTGATGAAATGACGTACCATATGTGATGTACCAAATACAGATGTGCCACATCATTTCAAAACTGTAATAATGCATTTATAAAAGGAAGATAATTTTAAAAAAATTTTTGCATCCAATCAGCTAATTGTTACTTTGTAGCAAAGGGGTTTTCATCTAAAACTTTTAAAGGTCCCTAGCTAGATAAAATCACTCCTGACATGACTGAATGGTGACAACAGTTATCTTTTAATGTTGAACAATTAATTCTTGCTTGTAAATAAGACAATTCGAAGTTGTTAAGATTTGTTTTGTAGCGGTGCTTGACTAGCATCACGAACACATCTGTTTTGAATCTTATAATAATTTAACTTAATTTATATAGCGCTTTTTACAATGGTACATTGTCTCAAAGCAGCTTTACAGAAATATCATTTTTACATTTACAAGCGACTTACTAATGAGAGCACATTCGCACACCAATGGTAGCAGAGCTGCCATGCAAGGTGCTAGCTTAACCTTTGGGGGCAACTTAGGGTTCAGTGTCTTGCCCAAGGACACTTCGGCATGGGATCACCCGGGCCGGGATTTGAACCGCCAACCCCACGGTTAGTGGATTAGTGGACAACCCGCTCTACCAACTGAGCCACAGCCGCCCTATGCAAGGGGAATTAACGCATAAGATAGGTCTTTGTTTATTCGTCTTTAAGCGTTCTGTTTTGTCAACGTTTCTTAAACAAGGCTGTCTTCTGCTAAATAACCGACATGAAGGCGTGCGATTGGCTGCAGCCGAGAAGCCAAGCTTGTTCGGTTTTTGAAAACTAGAATCGCTAAACAATGGCAATTCGTCCGAGACACGTGAAGCCATCTTCTTGAAAAGGGGTGTGAAAAGTTTATAGACACCTGAGCATCAGAAACATATGTGCCTGTTGAACATCTCATTCCAGATTTATTCCCCGTTTGTTATAGAGTAGACCTTTGACATTTATCTTGTTATTATATCTTTATATCACCCAAGTGAAGATTCCTCTTTCTTCCCAATAACAAAACATGAATGGAAAAATTAACAAAGTATGGAGTTATGCCCGATCGAGTAAAAGCGCAAACTGTTCACACACGAACACATGACGAGATCCATAGTGTTAGAAAAGCCGCACCTGAGAGGCCTAATTCATACCGGCACATTACACTGTACCTATCTAATCCAACACGGCATCTGCTTCGTCGCTTCGCCTCTCCGACTTCCTTCTTTCCTTCCTCCCTTCTGTCTCGTCTCTAACGTGACATGAGGCATTATTTACAGACAGATGGCACATCAGCACTTCTGAAGAGGATTCCTCAAACAAGCAACGGCTCAGCAAGCAAACAACTGACAAGAGCAAAAAAATGCATTATTCAATAATATAAAGGGGTGGGGGGGGGGGTGTTCATAATTTATATTCATAAATGATCACATCAGTCACTTAGACATTCATATTCACAGAGAGAGTGAAAACACACACACACACACACACACAAACACACACATGCTGCCCTCATTCAGTCAGGGTAGGGTAGAGTGAAGGGGAGCGGCTTCCTGTCTGTACACCTCTTAATGACAGACGACCTTTCTAGGGGCCATTTCATATCTCTTTCTATCTCTCTCTCTCTCCTTCTCTCTCTCTCTCTCTCTCTCTCTCTCTCTCTCTCTCTGTCCATCTGTACCTCCACCTCACTACTATCCATGATGCTGGAATGTGTTTCAGTGTTGATGGATTGCCAGGGCTGCGTGTGTGTGTGTGTGTGTGTGTGTGTGTGTGTGTGTGTGTGTGTGTTTGTATTTGAGAGAGACTTATCATGTAGCTAGAAGCTCTCAGAAGGTGAAAACATGTCACTGATGTCCTCTGAAGGCTCTCAGACAAACATGAGTGTGTCTCTGCGTTACTATCTGTGTCTCGGCACTGGAGTACTGAAATGTCAAAGAGTCTGTCCAGAGACGGAACATGACCAGATGCAGAGCAGAATGTGTGTGTTTGTGTGTGTGTGTGTCTGCTTTTTTCCTCATCTCCTTTATTTTTTACCTGCAGTAGGGTCTGAAAGGCCACTGTCAAGCACTGTTTTTGATTTCATTGTTGTTATCAAATTTTGTACAATAATCCAGAGTCAAGACAGTGTGTTCTTATTGAGATTCAAAGCAGCAAACATTTTATTTTCCTCAAGTGATCAGGGATCCGAACTAAATAAAATAATTTGCGCACCTTCTTTAATTAATATATTTTATGTCAGTGTCTCTGTTGAAATGAAGATACATTAAGATTAAGGTAGATTACTAACTCAAAAGTACTTCAAAAATAGGCCCAAATTTGACCCAATGGTGGCGCTAGAACATTCGCAGCACTTGGCCAAAACTTAGCCATAATGTTCCGTAGACCCTTCCCAATCAGTGTACCAAATTTCACAACTTTTAACCAGACGATTCTATGGGCTGCCATAGACATCCTAGCAGAAAGAAGAAGAAATGGAAGAAGAATAATAAGAAAAGGTTGAATAACAATAGGGTGCTTACTTGGAAAGGTTTTACCTGGATACTAACATCTCTTTCCAAGGAATGCATCCATAACAACGGAATCACCTATGACGTCCACACTTTTACCTTGAAAAATAATCATTAAAATATTCCAAAGCTCTTATTATTTTTGCATTAAAGTGTAAATCCATTTGACATCTCATGCTTGCATTTGCCATGACTCATCCAGTATAGCTTATGAAGAATGTACACTTGTGGAATATTCCACAAGTCACATGTTCAACGGGACGTTGAATCATCCAAAATTTCCTAAAGATCACAAGAAGAAGAAAAATAAGTTCTCTCATTCTTTTTTCTGATATCGGTGACCTTCACTGACAAAATCACATTGAAAGTGCAATCTGATCATTGTAGAATGAAAGTAAATTATTTATAAATTAATATAAAATAATTAAAATACTGCATGTTAGTCATTTGCATGTCTTAAATGTCCTCATTGAATTAGCATGTGTGCTAGTTGACCACAATTTTTGTTTTTGCTAATTCCATGCTAAAAGTAAAACCCTTAACTCATTTAAGACCAAAATGCATCCTTACAACAACAACACATCTTGTAAAGAATTTTGCTTATTTAGATTCAATATTGAAAAATGTTGAAAAACTCATCACAAAGGACAATACAAATGTAGCCAAATCATGTTTTGGACATAGGCAAAGCTAACTACAACAAACACTATAGCTATAGCTATGTTCAAATTGTCATGCTATGTGTACTAGCGTATGCGTGAAATTTCTCACAAAAGCTGTATAAACTACACAGCATGTGAACAGCTTGAATATTCATAGCCCGGTAATTCTCATGCCAAATTTCCAAGTAAGCAGCCAGAGCTACTGCATCTTCTGATCGTCGGTCTGGTGTTCTGCATCCCACGGTTCACAATCACGATCGATTTCCAAATAAAAAACAGAAAACAGCAGTGGCACCAACCATAAATGTAAAGATGTGAACATGCTAATGCTAACCAACAGCTATTAGCTAAATACTGTAGCTTGCTAGTCTGCTAGCTTTGATTTGCTTTTGTGACTAAAGTCAGTTATAAATAAAAAGATATACTTCATTTTTATTAATAGCGTCTTAATTTATCCCTTGCTGTGTCACCTTAACAACACAGAAGAGAAAATAGCTTTTTTTTTTTTATTATAGTCGTGTAAATTGTTCTGTTTACATTGGACTCCATGGTTAAAGTAAAAGCTAAGGCCATTCTTGACTTTCTCTACCATCCTGTTGCATCATTTTTGGCTTCAGCCATGATTTAACACATTGTTTTGGCTCACGTGAGTGTGAAAGCACTGTGCTTAATAATGAACCAGTCTGAGGTAATCCTGGGGAAACAGACTAACAAGGTGTTTTCTACCAGCTACATATTAAATTGTCGCAGTTTTAAACAATCATCTATATGAACTAAATACATTTGCATGTAGTAGTCTCATAAATTTCGACATACTGCATAATTCCAGCATATAACCTGAATAAAATGCACCAAATATCTGGAACACGTTCCCATTAAACATTTGTCAGACTAGGGCGGCTGTGGCTCAGTGGGTAGAGCGGGTGGTCCACTAATCGTAGGGTTGGTGGTTCGAATCCCGGCCCGGGTGATCCCATGCCGAAGTGTCCTTGGGCAAGACACTGAACCCTAAGTTGCCCCCAATGGCAAGCTAGCACCTTGCATGCAGCTCTGCTACCATTGGTGTGTAAGTCGCTTTGGATAAAAGCGTCTGCTAAATGAATAAATGTAAATGTACAGATAGCACTGATTACAGCTAAATGTAATCTTTTCCACTTTTGCTTTTAACAAGTTATTATTTGCTCGTCTTTTACAGGCCCATTACTTGTTACTTTTACATTACGTATTATTATTATTATTATTATTATTACTATTATTATTATTATTATTATTATTATTATTATTCTGTTCCCTGTACTGGACCCATAGACATTTGAATGTTGTTTTTCTGTAAATGAATCCATCAGATCCCTAGATTTTAATCACCAATTCCAACATCATCTTCCTTTTCCTTTCTTTCTCTCTGTCTACATTTTTCTCTCTGCCCTTAATCTCTCCATTCATCACTTCACCCCTGCTTGTCCTCTGAATAGAGACACCTCAGTGCTTCTTTTGAGTCAAAGGACGTTGAAAAAAAAGAAAAGTGCATATAATACTTAGCATGAGGTCATGTGTTACTGTATGGTGCTCTTTACCCTGTGAAATTCACATACACACACACACATACACACACACACACACACACACACACTGCTGTATTTATAGAACAATGTTCTTCCATGTCAGGCTTCCAATGCATAATAAAAGAGAGACTGGATCGCTGCATACTTTGGGCGAAGTGACCTCCATTAAGAAGCAATATTAGATGAGGAGAGGACAGACCTGATGGACACGCACACACACACACACACACACACACACAGACACACACACACACACACACACACACACACACACACAAACACAGACTAAAAGACACACGTTATCATAAAGTCCCGTGTGACGCACAATGCTGTTGAGAGTGACACACATTTCTTATTACATTATCCTGTAGGCACATGGAGCTGTAGAGTAGCACTGAGCATATGACTAAACACCAAAACAAATAATAGTTACAAGGATAATATAATTACCTCTCATTAAATACCGATTCTATCACGAGATACATTTATTCAACAAGTACAACACTTCAAGCATACGACTGGGCAACGAAGTCACCTGGTGAAAAACGTTTTATACCTCTACAATCCTAAAGTGAACACCACTTCAGTTGTCACCAGTATATAAAGAACGTCAACATTAGCTGGCTAGCTAACTTGCTAGGCTAGTTGCTTTCTAGATTCATTAGCTAGCTAGCTCGCTCATGTTAATTTATACATGTTAATACTGTAGCTACAAAGCTATCAACCAAAAACACATTATCCTTAGTGTTACCTTTAAACTGTAGCAGCACCTAGATATTTAACACAGCATGCATTTGCTACTGAACCTCAAAGTGACATTTTAAGTTTAAACACAGCGTTCATATTATAAAACATCACAAGATTTGCAAGCTAGTCCAGCTCACACAGCTAGGTAATGGCTTACTAGTACATTTATTAGTACTTTGGGTTGGAGGTTGAGCTATAAAATGACACTATCTCTTACAGGTTTTGGATCACCTCATTTGCAGATCATCATCGTGCTGTTTTGTATTGAAGCATTTAAAACCGAAGATACTGCACCTGAGAAACATCTGTCCCCACTATATCAGATAGTGGTGCTAAGCATTTGGAACAAGAAATGTAGACATTTGTCAGGAAACTGCTTTATTTTGATTGGGTCTCAAAATGTAATTACTTCAAATCTAGATGGGGACCTCTTGGGTAAAACTAAGGTTGCTGCTGGAGGTGGTTTTAGTGAGGCCAGCAGGGGGTGCTCACCCTGTGGTCTGTGTGTAATGACCCAGTATGCTGACCGTGACACTATACTCTAAAAACAGCACTGTCTTTTGTCTGAGATGTCAAAACGAGGTCCTGACACTCTCTGGTTATTAAAATTCCCAGGACACTTCTTGTAAAGAGTAGGGATATAACACCGATGTCCTGGTGAAATTCCCCATTTGCCCTTCTCTATCATGGCCCCCTAATAATCTCCATCCCTGAATTGGTTACATCACTCTTCTCTCCACTAATAGCTGGTGTGTGTGAGCCTTCTCGAGCACTATGGCTACTGTCGCATCATCCAGGTGGATGCTACACACTGGTGGTTGTTGAGTAGATCCCCCCATGCAGTGTAAAATGCTTTGGGTGTCTAGAAAAGCACTATATAAATCTAAGGAAATAAACTTATTTGTAAGCCGATGATCAACCAAAAATGCACCAACAGTGGTGTGTTTTATTCTTAAACATAAAGATGATTCATTGTTCTAAGCAAAAAAAGTAAACCAAGGTCTGAGATGCCATCCAATATGTAAGGAATCAAGTAAAACACCTGATGTGAAGCGGAGTTACTGTTATCACCACAAAAGATGATTATTTTCCAATAACAGCACGTCCATAGTATTAGAGTATTATTCCTCTAATACTATGGTAATTTGCCAATGCAAACAATTGTGATTAATTACAGAACAACACATCATACTTTTTATTTGTTTGTACAGTTTTTACAGTTAATGTTGTGGAACATCCACACAACAAGAGCTTCTCGTTCCCTTAAAAGTCTCATTCTCTCTTGAACTAGATATGACAAAAGACGTCAGGGTTAGGTATGTAACCCTGTTCCCTGAGAAGGGAACGAGACGTTGCATAGTATTGTCATACCAGGGCAGGCCTGTGAATTGCATCTTCGCCTCAGATAATAGAGGCTGTCGGCGTGGTACACAGGTGCAATATATGTATCATGCGACGCGCTTAATTGCCACGTCATCTGATCATGGCAGGCCTATAAGTAGAGGTACGCATAAGGCGTTAAAATACTGTTAAATGGTAAATGACACACTTATATTGCACTTTTATCCAAAGCGCTTTACACTGTGTCTCATTCACCCATTCACACACCAATGGTAGCAGAGCTGTCATGCAAGGTGCTAGCTTGCCATCGAGGGCAACTTAGGGTTCAGTGTCTTGCCCAAGGACACTTCGGCATGGGATCATCTGGGCCGGGATTCGAACCACCAACCCTATGATTAGTGGGCAACCCGCTCTACCACCTGAGCCACAGCCGCCCTTAATGTTAAATGCAACGTCGAAGTTCCCTTTGAAAGGGAACAAAGCTTTTCCTTTTACTGAGAAAACAGAATGCGTAAACTAATCTTCTTTCCTTTCCTGTGTTGGAAAACTGCTTTACCTCTGACTGGTACTAAGTGCTGACACTGGAGACTCCTTCCAACAATGCTAAATTAACTAAATTAATCTCCCCACCAAAAACTCTACATAAAATTATTTTGTGCGGAGTGTTTAGCATACAAGTCCCTGTGAATGAGCTGTTACTAGAGAAACAATAATGTATTATAATGACCTCCGATTTGTCGTGCAGCAGGAACCACCGTGCACCCTACTGTCAGATATGCTTTTAATGAAAATGAATCAACACATTCTGACCTATCAGATTCAAGAAAACAAACAAAAAGAAAACATTAGAGCATTCAGCTACTTGCCAAAAAGTCAGATTGTGTCACAGTATGCATGTCATTACACTAAACAACTATCCATCCATCTTCAACCGCTTACTCCTTTTCAGGGTCACGGGGGAACCTGGAGCCTATCCCAGGGAGCATCGGGCACAAGGCGGGGTACACCCTGGACAGGGTGCCAGTCCATCGCAGGGCACAATCACATACACACTCACACACACATTCATACACTATGGACACTGTAGACACGCCAATCAGCCTACCATGCATGTCTTTGGACTGGGGGAGGAAACCGGAGTACCCGGAGGAAACCCCCGACACACGGGGAGAACATGCAAACTCCACACACACATGGCCCTGGCGGGACTCGAACTAGATTAGTGTTAAACGATTTTGAGTGAGATAAACTTCCTGTAATGGTCCATTATAGCCTCAGTGCAAAATTTAAAAAAATAAATAAATATCTGGCAACATTAAGTGAAACATTTTTAGACCAATAGAGCTTCCACTGGCATTACCTTTGCTTTCTGTGCTACAAATATCCAGCGATATCTATTTATCAGACTTCCAGATAGAAAGGAGAGAAGCAGACTCATCCTTTAACCCAGACAGACATGTCTGCCAAACATCTGCAACAGTCGAGAGCCAAGCGTGATGTGCAGAGAAATGAAGGGAATGGCTCGGACTGACGGCACATCCATTACGACTTATCAGGGCCCTTCCCCTGGACCAGGCCTGCTTGTGTGTGTGTAATCTCAGTTCCAGGGTTTGTGACATCGGCCAATGTAGGGGGAACATCGAGATTGGAAGAACAAATGTCATTAGCGGCGAGCAGGGGCGTAATCTTCCGAAGTGTCTATCGTCCTCTCGGGCTTTTAAATCTCAACAAGAGCGAACAGTGTCAGGAACGTGGTGCTAAATATACCGCAAGCTGACAAGCAGCCGTAATAGTGGATACCCTGCTTACTTTGAAGAATTCCAATTACTGTCAGTGCTTCAAATATGTGTATGTGTGTGTGTGCGTGTGTGTGTGTGTGTGTGTGAGAGAGAGAGAGAGAGAGAGAGAGAGAGTGTGCCTGTGCTAATCCATCCATAACGTAGCTCAAGCATCTCAGGCAGCTGTGTGTGTAATTTCCCCTGTAATTAGTGTTTATTCAGTGTAGCTTGATTTGTCCACAAAAAAGATGAAAATTCTGCCTGAAAATAGAGGAGTGCATGTTTGGATTCAAATCTCAAACATGTGTGTGTGTGTGTGTGTGTGTGTGTGTTTTAGGGCCTGTTTTTACATCTCGGTCCCCACAAAGATATCTCCCGAGTCTGACCTTGTGGGGACATTTGTCTGGTCCTCATGAGGAAAATGTGTGCCTGGAATTGGTTGCTTTCAGCTTCTAAGACTTATTTTTACAGGCAGTTCTAAACTTAGCAGGGTAAATCACCTGTTCACAATGCTGACCTTCTCTCTCTAATCTATAGAGCAGTAAGAATATATCACCCCACTACACAATGCAGCCAATCTGGATTTAATTACCGACTGGCCCCAGAGGGCAATTTATAACACATGAACACACAAATACACAAACCATTGGGATGAAGGTATGAGGGTATGCGTGGGTGGAAGGTTGCAGAAAACTGCCTCCGTTTTTGCATCCTCCCAGGAAATCTGCTTCGGGAATCCAGACTCCTCAAGGATCTGTCCCAATTTATAGAATTGCTGTCTAGATATTATTCGTATAATATTTATCCACAGTCCCGAGCGACATGTTGTTTTTGACTTCCAAGATGATTATTTGTTTGCACTGATATAAACTGCTATGTTTGTGGACACCTCACCATAACACTCATATGTGCTTTCCTCTTTTGCTCTTATAATAACTTCCACTCTTCTGGGAAGGCTTTCTACTAGATTTTGGAATATAGCCAAGGTGAAACTGTAATGCTACGGCATACCAATATATTCTATACAATTGTGTGCTTCTAACATTGTGGCAACAGTTTAGTGGAAGGCCCACATAAAGGTGTGATGGTCAGGTGTCTACAAGCTTTTGCGCACATAATGTATTTTAGTTTTGGGCATGTAAAGTATTTTATTTCAGGTCAGGAATGCGTTCAGAACTATATATAGTAGAAAATGTCAGAATTTCACGATGTGAAGGGTTTTCACAGCCTTGCACATATATTTGGTGTCCCTGGGTCAAAAAGGTTAGAGCTTACATTAGATTTGATCATCCGATTACCAAATTGATTGTATGACATCACTATGGCATCCATGGGTCAATATTGGCAAGGGTGACACTGTATTTCATCAGACAAACACCAACTTGAACATATAATAGCACTAGAGCCTCCCTGAGTCAACAAGAGCTAGAGCTGGTAAGAACTAAGCTTAAATTTAAAGAGCGTCCTTGGGGCAACAAAGGAAGTCCATTCATCCAGCTGGAGCCTATCCCAGGGAACTCTGGGCACAAGGCAGGGGACCCTGGACAGGGTGCCAACCCATCGCAAGGCACAATCACTCAGACATTCACACATTAATGACAGTTTGGAATGGCCAATCAGCCTACAACGCATATCTCTGGACTGGGGAGGAAACCGGAGTACCATGGGCAAGCACCCAAGAGCATGGGGAGAGCATTTAAGCTCCGTCCACACAGGGCGGAAGCAGGATTTGAACCCCCAACCACGGAGGTGCGAAGCAAGCTTGCTTACCACTAAGCCACCATGGCCCCCCCGAGGGAAGACCTTATGCTCAATTTGGTCAGCCACTTACAAGTTTGATTCTATGATATGACTACAATGTGTCAAAATGAACAAAGCAAGAGCTTTTTACATTTGAAAACCAAAGTATTATCTTGTTCATGTGGGTCAACAAAAGAAGAGCATGCACTTTAAACTCGGTCAGCCAATCCCAAGCTGGACAACATGTTATCACAAGCGATTTTTAGTCAAAGGAATAACTTAGAACAAATGTGATCTGCCAATTGCAAACTTGAACATGACATGACGTCACCCTGGGATCATCTAGGGAACTAGTTATGATGCATTCGATAATCCAATAACTGAACAAGTTTAACTTAACCTCTGGCCTTGATCTCCAGGTACTGTATGCCTCATCAAACTCAGGACCTGTGGTTAGACACCTCTTTGCAATCTTTCACGTTGATTACTCCTAGAACAGCTCGATGACGTTAAGGTTGAGTGATGAGGAAGCCATTTCCATTCTAGATTTGTCTGCATCACTTCTCACCAAGTTCCTTTCACGGCCTTATGTTGGCTTGTTGGAATGTAAAGTGGCCCCAGTCGAACATGGTCTGTCTGGAAGCAGGGGTTGCAGAATAGATTGGTAGCCATTGCACTGGGCATACCAGTATACTCTTAATAAAGGGTTCCTTAAGTGTTCCTTGGATAGTTCATGATTTTAGTTTTTTTAGTATTTTTTTTACAAGGTCACCTAGAGAGACACACCAAAGAACCATTAGGATGGAAGAATTTCCTTTGATTTATTTAAAAAACTTTTTAGACTAGATGTAAGAGAGCTCTGCTTGCTTTGTTGTCTTACATAGCTTCTCTAATTTGACACCTAAACACTTTTCCAGTTCTTTTCTTTCTGTACTTCTTCACTCACTACAGCCATTTACTTTTGTTAAGTTCTGGCACCCTGTCCATGGTGTACCCCGCCTTGTGCCTGATGCTCCCTGGGATAGGCTCCAGGTTCCCCCGTGACCCTGAAAGGGAGTAAGCGGTTGAAGATGGATGGATGGATGGATAGTTCATTCTAAATAAAGTGTGTAATTTTTCAACTGCATTATAACCAATATGAATATTGTATATATATATATATATATATATATATATATATATATATATATATATATATATATATATAT
>JAFFST010053408.1:58963-76734 GCA_022414735.1 Noturus placidus
ATAAATCCCTACTTCAATATCAGTCAAGTATTGACAATTTTCCAGTGAGCACCCTCGCTGTGCTTTAATTTTGTGTTATTGTTAGTCAAGAGGTGTTTCGTTATCGAGAGGCCCTGGTGCTCAGGAGAGTGACGAGAGAGCCTGGTCTCATTACAAACTCTCTTCCACCTGGTAATTGAGTTCCTTTTCCGGTTATATAAACAAGCCGCTGAACACCTGAGGTGTGACCCTGGATCACCTGCATGAGAAGGAACGGAGTATCCAGCCAGGGGCCGGATAAGAAAAGACTCGTGTGACATTTGATTTATAGCCAGAATTCACCGATGAGGCTTCCGGGAACTTCAGAGGACTAATGGTGATTTGGTCATTACCTTACAGAATATCTAAAATAGCACAGACAAATCAGAGCTCCGTTATAAAGCCTGATCAGATTGAAAGTAGGCCAACAAAACTCTGAGGGTAGAACAAGTGCAATGTGGGGAATTTGGGATGATGGAGGAGGTGATCGCACAGAGATTGAAGATTAAAGATACTGTTATGTTAAAAAGAAATCAGTTTGGTCCCCTGACAATTCCCACCCACCAGCCAGCTATTAACGAGGCAGGGTGAATGCTAACACATACTTCCTCTGAGACTCTTGAATTCAGCTACTCATGCTACATGACCGGGTGGCATTACACACTTGGAGGAAAGTGCTGTCTGCCCTCTTCTGCATCCATACTTGCACTTGCACTCGGGGCTACGACACTGCCATATACATTTCTATTAATAGGTATTTTATTACCTTTCTAGTTGTCAATGTATGACGAAGCGTACAATCTGCCGCCTTTCTCAGGCTTACTAACGTGAGCTTTGCAAGTGTTCTTATATATATGATGAACATCATTCATCGTTGATGTTCAATCTTCGGAGCTCCTGGAGACACCGGGTGTAAATTAGCTGCATCGCCATTACAGTGGACAAGACGGAAGGAGAAGTAAAGTTTTGGTTAAAATGCAGACGTGTTTGTGCAAGTAGCCCATTGGTTGGTGTCGGTGTGATTGGGGAGAGAGTATGCCATCCTTCCCACCCAGAGAACAGGGCCACTTTTGCTTCCTTGGCTTCTAGTTGCGGATGGCTGTGGCATTATTGGGATCATCCAACGAGAATGTACACCACAATGTTATTAGATGCAACCCTAATAATTAAGTGTAGTGCTTAGCAACACATGGACCATTATTACACTGTGTGACCATTTCTTTTTTAATCTGGTAGCTCCTTTTTTGGATTTCACCTCTGCAGAAATTAGTTCCAAAGCAATTTGGACACGTCTCCTGGGGAAAACTCTGGTATTGATTGCACATCAATTTTCATGCGGATCCAAAAGAAAAGGTAGACACGTATTCACCATTTTGGGACACAATTAAAATCTCTCTAAACACCTGACCTGCCTTCCCAAAATTTTTCAGAACCTTTATGTGTCCAAGTCCATTTCATTCACATTCTGCATGCTTAGCATGTTTGGTGCATCTCGGGTTCTGAATGCCACAGTCAAGAAACACCTGCTATGGCTGCCTCAAGTGGCCCAGACCATCGAGACTGTAGTGCTAGTTGACCTTTAGCATAGTGTGTGTGATGGCCTCAGGGTGTATGTCCCTCTTCCCCCCCTGCAGAATGATACGTGGGGACAGCAATACTCGTATGCCCTCTTCAAGGCCATGAGTCACATGCTGTGCATCGGTTACGGCATGTACCCTCCGGTGGGAATGACGGATGTTTGGCTCACCATCCTCAGCATGATCGTTGGAGCAACGTGCTATGCTATGTTTGTGGGCCACGCCACGGCGCTCATCCAGTCTCTGGACTCCTCACGTAGGCAGTACCAAGAAAAGGTAAGTGAGAGCTGGATTGCAGATGATGAGCTGGATATTAGCAGTGATGCAAGTAGACTCAGAGAGTGAGAGTCCATTACCACAACATAATTTTTGACTTTTTGCATCATTCAGTGATACCATTCTTCATGCATATTGTTTTTTTGTAAGAGTAAGCAATATAAATCACAACGTGTAAGACATTTAGAATTGGTCAATTTCAGGCTTTGAGTCATTAAGAGGTGACAGCAACTAATACAGTATGTTAAACATCATGTCCACACTATCTTTTTGCCCACATTTTGTGCAACCATTTTGACCCTCTTTGGTTTCCACATTTGCTTATTGTTTCCACTTCTTGATAACACTCACACCTTTGGTAATTATAATAGGTTCCACATGTTCCTCATTTCAGTGTTTCATATTTAAACCCTGTGTTTAATACACTACTCTATTCAAAGCATTGTGTGGTTCTACAGCAGTTCTTACAAATTGGTTTTATTGCTATTCGTTCTTTCCTTCTTTCTTTCTTCCTTCCTTCCTTTTTATTTATTTATTTATTTATTTATTTATTTATTTATTTATTATTTGCTATTTTTGGTATGAGGAACAAAACCTTAGTGCTGGCTAGTATATGTGACCTTTTGCGTGTTAGAAAGACACCAATAAGACTTATCAATGTAATTACTTTATCTTCTTTTCTTACCACAGCCCATATGATGATGTCTAAGCACATAACAATATTAGTTACAGGATATACCTTAATAGACAACATACAGTATTGGACATTTTTAGTATACCATCCTTATAATTCAGTTTGCTGGATTAGATCTCTGTGAGAGTTTTGCAAAGCAGAACATATTTACCTGTTTTGTAGCTACCTGTAACAGTACACAGTGGCAGTGTACGTAACTAGCTAGCCAGAGTGTGTTATTTAGCTAGCTATTATTTCTGCTAACTTGGTCTGTTACTGTATATAAGGGCTATCCCTAAAAATGTTTAAATGTGTTTTTTGACTAAACCGAGAGCTTGTTCTTTGACTGTTAAGAAGAAAATGTAGAAGTGATTGCGTATGATAAAGCTAAAGTGTTTAAAAGGGTTCAAATGCTGTGATTGCTACGCTACTGGTAAATGCAATATTCCTGGTTGCTACAATTTCCTTACTCGTCAGCTATATTATCTTTGTAAATTTGTATCTCTAGTGCAAAACTAATGTTGCTTAACTTGGACAATAAATTCTAATCCTTTAACACATCCAGAGTTCCTAGATTAGACATGATAGCAAGACATGCAGGGTACTGTGAACCAAGTGCTCACCTGAAGTGGTGGACAAAACCACACGATGCCAGCATGTGGTAAGTCTCCACTCTCTCCCTGGTGTCCGCCTCTCCCTGGATATGGCAGGTATAATAATGGGCAAAGCTGCTAGCCTGCCACATGGTTCGCCATCTGTGGAGTAAGATGGAAAGATGGAAATGGAGAAGGAGAGCTAGAGGGAGGGTAGGTTCTCCCTGGAAATGGATGGAGGGAGGGTCATATGGGGCATGAGATGCTGCCAGGAGATTGATGGAAAAGAATGAGAAAACTGCGGACACTCAGACAGACGCAGCGAGACGGAGGAACAGGGTGCATTTGATAGATAGGAAGAGTGAGAAAGTGGTGTAAATAGATATAGACAGGTTTCAGAAGATCCTGGAAAGACATACCAGGGATAACAGAGGAATGGTAATTGAGTGTGGCATATTCACACAACACCAAATTGTTATGCCGAGGTCATTTACAATAGTTAACCAACACCAAACACCAAAAAGAATGAGAAGCCAGGTGTTTATTTATTTATTTTTTTTAAGTAATAAAACACTTAAAGTGTGTGCTATTATAGGAAACTAAAAACAACAAGATAGATAGCTAACAGTGCAAGGAGCATGCATAAAGCTGTCCTTAGTTAGCCTTAGGTAATATTTTCCCACATTCCTTGGTAAAAGTGCCACTAATTTACCCCTAGGAGTTAAAATCAGTGTGTGATTAACAACAGACAATTTGTGAACCTTTCCTCAACTTTTACTTTCATACTTTCAGTAGAGTTAATAGTTTAAACAGTACTTTTCCACTTGAACGTGAGTGAAGAATACTTGAGTTTAGGATTTATTAAGATGAGTAGTAGTATTTTTCCAGCCTTTTGCATATTAAGACCCTCATAATATGATGCTAATAAGGCGACCACTTCCAGAAAACACAGAAATGTTGTGCAAAGTGGTACATTTTTTGTCATCCTGGGCCTAGCGGATCAGTTAGTGTCATGTGCTCTCATCGCCTGAGTGTTTCTATGCAGACATTCTTATTTATACCGAATACCGACACTAGACATGTGTTTATGTCAGACATTGAATGTGTTTATGAGAGAGAAAGCTGAAGAAATTAGAAATTTGAGGAGGTGCGAGACGAGGTGAGATATTCAGTGAGTTGGCGAGAGAATCTTTGAGTGTGCAGGAATCTGGAAATTTCCGTGAGCCCTTAAGTGTTCAAAAGGATCAAGAAAAGGAAACTGGAACTGTGTATTTGCTATGTTTTGTTATGCAGTTTTCTACAGGGGTCATTCCTACAGTATGGTCCCAGGATCCTATGTCCCATATAAATCTGGGGTCATTCCTATATTCCCAGGGTCCTGTGTTTCCAGGATCCTATGTTCTCCAGATTTATATGGGGTCATTCCTATATTCCCAGGGTCCTGTGTTTCCAGGATCCTATGTTCCCCAGATTTATATAGCGTCCTTCATATATTCCAGGATCCTACATTCTCCAGATTTATATGGGGTCATTCCTATATTCCCAGGGTCCTGTGTTTCCAGGATCCTATGTTCTCCAGATTTATATGGGGTCATTCCTATATTCCCAGGGTCCTGTGTTTCCAGGATCTTATGTTCTCCAGATTTATATGGGGTCATTCCTATATTCCCAGGGTCCTATGCTCCCCAGTTCAATATGCTGTTAACACACATTATGTAAACTTTTCAAAAGGTTTTATGTAGCCAGGACTCATTTTCCCAGAGCCCTATTAACTAGATTACCTTTAAACTTCAAACACCTTCACGGCACATTTAAATGAATAACAGAATACATTAATTTAAAATCCATCATTCATCCACAATTTATGAACGTTATGAACTTGGAAAATGAACTAGGTTGCCTCATTTTTGCTGCTCTACAAATAGCTGTTAGTCTACATTCCTGCATTCATACAGTTCAACTCCATGCATGAACGATAAACTGAAGAAATGCCAAGCTGCTTTTCAGTTTCCCATTATATGCTGTATAGAGCTGGGGAACATTGGACCCTGGGAATTGGGGAACATAGGAACTTTTGTCATGTGTTCATTATTTGCCATATAAATCTGGGGAATATAGGACCCTGGGAAAATAGGTATGCCCCCTTTCCCTCAAAGCAAGGATATAGATTTATTTCTGTTCATTGCTGATGTGAGCCCATGGATTGAGTGACTGAATGTACAGTAGCTGTTCAACATTACAGCAGCTGGCCTGGACCCCTAGACATTGCTGTGTTCAATAATACTAGCCCGCAATGCTACTTCGTCTGAAATAAACCCTAAAGCGTAATTGGACAATCAGGACTGTTCAATGCGACATGCAAGAATCTGCCCAATTATAGATTTGGTCACAGTAGGTAACACTTGCTAGATTAGCTTTTGCTTGCTACTTAGCTTTTATTTTCTAACAAAAAGGGTGCGGGAGATAATAGTACACAGGATCCATGTATTCAGAGTCATAATGTTAGCAAAGGTCAAAACACGGTGGGATTGGAAAGACTACACAAAGCTGTATAACAATGACTAGGGGTGCTTCTCAATTCTTTAACCGCACATGCTTGTTTTCTTTTCTTGCTTCCCTTTCTTACTATTTAGCTCCTCCCTTTAAGGAAGTGGGGAAAGGATGCAAGAAAAAGAAATGAGAACAGGAAGAATAATACTGACCGAATGAGTCGTTTTTGCTCATGGAAGCATCACTTTAAAGCGACTGTGCTGAATTTCACTTATTGATTAAACCATTTTTGCACATATCGATCACATGATTAAATGTTTTTTTTTAAATAAGATTCTGCTCATCAGCTGACTTTTTCTCCATTTTTAAATTAAGACTTATTAATTGACTTTCATCCAAAGATTGGATTTGTACATTATATGTATTTAATTAAGGGGCGCACGTTGGATTAATGGTTAGCACGTCCGCCTCACACCTCCAGGGTCGGGGATTCGATTCCCACCGTGGCCCTGTGTGTACGGAATTTGCATGTTCTCCCCGTCCTGCAGGGGTTTCCTAGGGGTATTCCAGTTTCCTCCTCCAGTCCAAAGACATGCATGGTAAGCTGATTGAAATGTCCAAAGTATCCGTATTGTATGAATGTGTGTGTGTGATTGTACCGTGCGATGGATTGGCATCCCGTCCAGTTTGTACCCCGCCTTGTACCCGATGCTCCCTGGGATAGGCTTCAGGTTACTCGTGACCTTGTAGGATAAGCGGTATAGAAAATGGATGGCTGGATTTAATTAAGATTGTTAATTAAGATTTTATTAAGATTGTTATCATAACTCGTTTTTTTTTTTTTTTTTGGAGAGGCGGAGCATTTATCCGCCGGGTTTATGCCACCCACCAAAATAAAAGTTTTCTATAAATGAAGCTGTATATTCTTGATCCAAAATCCTCCTCTGATTCCTCTGACTGCATTTCCAGGTCATGGGCTGAAGGATACAGGATCAAGTAATCATGGAGTCATCAATGAGAGATGACCTGAAAATTGTAAGCTAGAACTCAGAGTTAAGGTGAGGACGTGTCTAGGGCTTGTGTGACATAATCTGCAAGGTTGCTTAGACTTAAAGAGATCAATCGAGTATGAACGAATAGTTGTAATAAAAACTACACGGAAAGGGAAAGAAGTATTAGCCTTTTGATTTGTGAGGGCAAAGCTCACACAACCTTTTTTTTTTTAAAAAAGATTAGCTCCACCCACTGTACATTATTTACACATATGGAATATTTTGTGCCATTAAATTAGAAATACAATGTATTTAGGTTTCCTGGAACATATTTGTGAATATCAAGACTGATGAAGACGCAATGACACAAAACATCTCTCCTAAATGTGTATACATCTCACCACTATCAATTACTTGAAATATGAACTACGTATATTTCTGAAAATAAGTACATACTTGGATAGAGTAAACGCGACAGTGATGGACAATAATCTTTTTACTTCATATCTTGTTATTCTGAGACCAACAATACCTTGAAAGTGAATATAAATAGTATTTTATTATTATTATTATTATTATTATTATTATTATTATTATTATTATTATTATTATTATTTTAACCTCTCAAGAAATTATCATTTTTAACCTGAGAAGATTAGACAGGTTCAAATGGTCCACTTTGTGCAGTCTGCTCTGCCAGTTAACTCATTGACTGCACACTATCTGTTACCTTGATGGCTGCCATTCCGTAGCAACCTGCTCCATGGCAACAGTGCTTGCTATATGTCTCATTTGGAGGCAGCTCCCTTGGGCCAGGCTGCCTGCAGAGGGGATATTAGTGTGGTAAACAGCGATTAATATTTCAGGTTGAGGCCTTTTAATCCTTGTCTCTTTGAGCGTGGGTTATGCTGATTAACGCTACTTCAGTCGTCTCTGTCTCTGTGAGGATAACGAACAAGAGGGTGGAGTGTCAGCCTGATGCTCTGAGGTGTTGTTGAGTTTATGTGTGTTTTAGTACTGAGATTTACCACAGATGTAAAACAAAAATAATCAAGTCAACAAAAAAAGAGGTATCGTTTGCACTGACTATGTTTTCATGGACAGCAGTAATCTAATTACATTACATTAATTCATTTAGCAGACGCTTTTATCCAAAGCGACTTACAAATGAGACACACTCACACACCAATGGTAGCAGAGCTGCATGCAAGGTGCTAGCTTTCCATCGGGGGCAACTTAGGGTTCAGTGTCTTGCCCAAGGACACTTCGGCATGGGATCACCCGGGCCGGGATTCGAACCACCAACCCTACGATTAATGGATTAGTGGACAACCTGCTCTACCGACTGAGCCACAGCCACCCTAATATTGACCTTACTCTGATTAAGATAATAATGTGATTAAGGTGTTTACATGAGTTGCTTTTAGAATACTCCTGTCCTGTACCCATTTTACATATTATAGATTATAATTAGATTAACAGCCCGCGTCATTGCGTCACCGCGCCACGCCATCTGACGTCCATCCAGAATTTCACGTATCAACATACAGTTTGTCTTCGTTTTAGGTGTTTTTATGAATATAAAATTTTACGAACACTTTAAGTGCAGTTAATTATTTGTCATGCTGAAGCCGTGGGTGTGTCCCAAATTGCATACTTACCGTCTATGTAGTAGCCGACATACATGTATTTTCCCCCACTCCAGGCCTATAGTAGGAAAGTATGCAGTTTGGGACGCAGCCGAATTCTCTTGTGCGCCGTAAAACATAAAAGTGCCGTGTGTGATCGTGTCCTGTCGCAAAATGCGGTGAAAACTCTCACACGACCTTCATAATGTGATTAAGGTGTTTACATGTCTGTAATACACGTCCATAATGCGACTAAAACAGGAGTACTCCACTTGTCTTAATTAGATTATTGCTTACTTCGATTATGACCTTAATTAGTTTAAGGTAAGTAAAAATTGCTGTTTAAATGGTAGTTTGTTAATTAGAGTATGGTCTTAATTGGATGCAGAGTGGATTATTGTTGTCCATGTAAATGCAGCTAGTGTTTGTTAACGTTGAATTTTGTCTGTAGCCAGACAGACAAGTTGTGATTGGAATTGGTAAAGCTTTGTCGTGGCTAACAAGTCCTTAGCTAGCACACTGAAGTGTATTTGTGAAAGGTGGCTTCACTTTTTCTATCTATTGCTACTTTTCAATGCTGTCCAGAATGAACATCCTATATTTCTACAGAATGGACTGTTTTCTAAAAGCTCAGTGTTTGCTCGAGTTGTTGAGAGAATATTGATGTTTTGGAAATTCAGTCAGTGGTCATTGCTAAGCGTAATTACAGTGTAATTCTACTCGTACAGATTTTCTTCGTAATAATTTATCGACATGTCTGAGGGAAATGTTTTATTTCTACAGTCAGTATGTCTGTACACTTGACAGCTACATGCTAGTTAGCTAACTCATTAACCTTATCATTAGCTAGATCCAAGCAAAACAGTGTTTTCGCAGCTTGAGACACTTAAATGGCAACCGTGCTGAAATATCCAACTTGGTCGCTATGTCTTTACACTTCCTATAGACTTAACATCTACACGCTGGTTCAATCATTAACTTTATTGTTAGCTAGCTAGTTCCAAGAAATAGTGTTTGCACAAAGCAAAAACAAAGGAAAAGGCAAAAGGTGGACCATTTTTGCCAGCTAGTAAGTGCTGCCAGAAAGGAAACCATTTCTGAATTACTGCTACTAATGCTATGTTGTAAACAAGTTGTTTTTCTCACAATAGTAAGGTAAATATAACTTTGATTAAACATTTATTGAGCTATTTAACCAAGTAATAAAGAAGCTCGAATGAGGGACTACCAGCTTGACTAGCTTGGCCTATGTTTTGGACGTAGCTGGATTTTTCAGCAAGGAAGTCACAAAGCGACTAATCGATCCATCCATCCATCCATCCATCCATCCATCGTCAACCGCTTACTCCTTTTCAGGGTCACGGGGAAACCTGGAGCCTATCCCAGGGAGCATCGGGCACAAGGCAGGGTACACTCTGGACAGGGTGCCAGTCCATCGCAGGGCACAATCACATACACACTCGTCAATCAGCCTAACATGCATGTCTTTGGACTGGGGGAGGAAACCGGAGTACCCGGAGGAAACCCCCGACACACGGGGAGAACATGCAAACTCCGCACACACATGGCCCTGGCGGGATTTAAACCCCGGACCCTGGAGGTGTGAGGCGGACGTGCTAACCACTAAGCCACCGTGCGCCCCGACTAATCAAACCATTTCATTAAAAATTTAATGCGTCATTGACAACAAAACTGTGACAAAAACTTTCAAATACTTTATTTTTGTCTGAATGGACACACATTAGCATAGCTAGCTAAGTTGTTTTACCATTTAACTCTTACAGCTTATGTTCTCTGCGTCTGGAAAATGCATAAACTGGGTGATTTTGTAAATCATATTCCAGCTTGAACACTAACATTGGACCTACACCTGTAAAAAACAAGAGTCTAATTGCCTGTATGGTGCTCTGAAGTTACATTACCATTCAGCTGACCTGCTGCAGGAAGGCTTTTATAGATGAAGCTCAGACTCGTGCTTCACTTGAAAATGTTGGAAAATAAAATCTGATGGGCTAAAAGGCCCTTCCCCCAACCATTTTGTTTTCACTGATGGAGTCTTCATACGGAGAAGCGGGAAGTAAAAAGCAGTTCTGAACATTACAACGAAAATAGATAGAAGTGAACGAGAGAGGCATGCTCCGGAGAAGAAAACACATCAGAAAATATCACTGAATTCATTTTTCTTTACTCTAAAAAAACGTTGCATAGCCAAGAAGAAACTGGAACACATACTCTGTATGCGGTGCTCAATTCAGAAAATTGTCTTTCCACCTCATTTCTTTCATATTTTCTTTGTATATACAGACATATATTACACTGTTCTATCATGCAAGCGTAAAACCTTTTTCTCGGATAGCTGGAATTTCTATTTTGGAGTTTCCATTTGGGTCCCACTATGCGCAAATAAAAACAGGCAGATGAAAAGCCCATTCATGTCACTGTGCATGAGTGCAGAAGGGTTCTTTAGAGGGAACCCTAAGAGTTTCTTTATAAAAATAAGCTAGTTTTGGTTATAAAATCTGCTCACACTCTGAGATCACAATATTAATGAATCACAGTAACAGAATTCTGTATTAATGTGCCAGGTTTTACGCCAATACAACTCTTACACCAGCCATTGTTATGTCCATAGAATAATTTATCTTTGCAGGATATGTTGCTTTGCAACCAAAGCTTACTGTTAACATACTATATTCCACGACGGATGAATTGTTTATTGTGAATATTATTAAAAATTGAAATCAATTATATATTGAATGCTGGATTTTATCATATTGTTTTTGTCACCATTTAAGAAAGATGACTATCTGGATCCAGCCCCTAGAGGATCTTCACCCAAACCCAAACTCGAAACATGATTATATATGAGAGTGTTGACAAACCACTAATGGTTAATGGTTATGGATTTCCTAAGGGGTGAATGAGAAACCCGCTGTACTAGATTTCGATCTTAAAGCAATAAGCCTCTCAAGGGTGTGTGTTGCAATGATTTGATCATGGTTAAGTTTGTTTAAGGCATTCTACTTCACACCATGATCTACTTACATTTACATTTATTCATTTAGCAGACGCTTTTATCCAAAGCGACTTACAAATGAGACACACTCACACACCAATGGTAGCAGAGCTGCATGCAAGGTGCTAGCTTGCCATCAGGGGCAACTTAGGGTTCAGTGTCTTGCCCAAGGACACTTCGGCATGGGATCACCCGGGCCGGGATTTGAACCACCAACCCTACGATTAGTGGATTAGTGGACAACCCGCTCTACCGACTGAGCCACAGCCACTTCTCTAGTACAGAGTGTACCAAGGAGAACCTTTTAGAAATCCATAGCCATTACCCATTGGTGATTTGTTAACTTCTAAATCATTTCTAAATGTGTCTAAAACTGTGTAGGTGGATTTATGATTTATTAATATACAGTTTACAGTCAACATGCATATATCATTATGTATGCAATTTGTGTTTTGGTGAAGATCGTCTAGGGCCAAGATCCCGCTAGTCATCTTTCATTCAATTACCTCTCTCATTAAATATTAAATATCAGCTTGGCCATTATATTAATCACATCAGCTGCTTCCGCAAGTCTTGATCTGTGCAGTGGAAAATAAAACAAATTGTGATAAAAGGTGGTGATGTTAACACCAGACTTTAGGGGTTTGTAAGCTGTAAAGTGCCAGACGTCTACACTTTTAAGAGGGTCTCATGGGTCTTTAGATGCACTCACATTAACAGACACGCTCCATTGATATAAGTATTTAAAGAGATGTTTAGGGCCAAACCAAATACAACCCACCTGACCATGCTGATGCACCAAGGGATGGTGCAGTGGGAGGCGTGAAAGTTTAAACCACAGCACTGTTGAATTCTCGATTCTGATTGGTCAGTATGTAGTGATTAATATTCTATAGCACAACCCTGGCTGTAGTTCCAGTGATTCAGAGGTTTGCATTTTATTAATGCTTTTAAAAAAAATAAATAAATAAATAAAAAATATTTATTCATGCATTTATTAATTCGCTCATTCTAATATGTTGTTTTTTTTTAAAATAGTAAAATACACAGGGACTTGTAGAGCAGACGTGACACAAGCATCCATCTATTTTCCATACTGCTTATCCTACACAGGGTTGTGGGTGAGCACAAGGTGGAGGGAAACTGAATGGGGTGCTAACCCATCGCAGGGCATAATCGCAGACACATTCGCACACTCCGGACAATTTGGAAATGCCTATCAGCCTACAACACATGGACTGGTGGAGGAAACTGACGTTTGAACCCTTGGAGGAAATCGGATTTGAAGGCAAACCACTAAGCCACCATCCCCCCTCCCCCCTCCAATGACACGAACACATTTTAATAAAAATGTGTAAATGTTATGTTTTTTATCCATAAGGAGATGTTTATGTATTGACGAGTCTCTCGTGTCAACACTTTACAACGCTAACTATACATTTTCTGACACAGGAAAGTTTTCAGGACAGGTCTTTGTGCTTTCTCACGCGTGCGTATACATTTTTATGTCTTATTAACTCAAGAAAGAAAGAAAGAAAGAAAGAAAAGGAAAGATTGGTGAGAGAGAGATTGTTTATAGCTGTTTCGTATAACTAATAACCGGATAAAAAGTCTAATATGTTATTGTTTCTATAGTAACGCACATAGGGACCTTTATACAGTAGCAAACATGACACAAACATAGTGTTTTTTCAGAAACACATTATTCTGAAACAGAACGTTCTTAAATAAAAATTGTAAAATGTTGTTGAGGAATATAATGCTTCAGGATATGCAGTTATATATAAATAATCAACATTATGGTGGTAACAGTAACTCTGCTTCTCATTTGTCTGTGTCATGTGATTATTTTCCTTTAACAGCACACCGTGTTGTATTTTATTCCTCACATATACAGTAGATCGCACTTACTCACTCACTTACTCACTCACTCCTACACATACACATAGGCAACATACTGATTATTAATAGCCATTAACTGACAGAAGTGTGTGTGTGTGTGTGTGTGTGTGTGTGTGCGTGTGTGTGTGTGTGTGTGTGTGTGTGTGTGTGTGCGTGTGTGTTGCTGCCAGTATAAACATCCGGAGAGATTTCCATTTGCACACTCACACTCAAAATCTCCGTCTCCAAATAGAAGGCAGCGAATCTGCACGGAAACTTCCTTCGGAAACGTGTGCATCTAATTATAAGGGAACAAAAAAGGAAACACCAGGAAGTGGTGTAAGAAAGACAGTGGAAGAAATTATCATCAGAAAGGAGCAAGTGTAGTCTAGTCTGAATAGAGCATTTGATTACACTGTGTGTGTGTGTGTGTGTGTGTGTGTGTGTGTGTGTGTGCGTGTGTGTGTGTGTGTGTGTGTGTGCCATTAAATGAGCTTTCTAATAAAAAGGAGACAGAGAGTGTTACTCTGCATTGAAAAAAATATTCAATCTTTGATTATTATCTTTTGCTATTTTCCGAAAATTTCACTGTGTTACGAATAATGCACCAATTCTACACTATTAGAAAAAGTTACATTACATTTAGCAGACGCTTTTATCCAAAGCGACTTACAGAGCACACTTACACACCAATGGTAGCAGAGCTTCATGCAAGGTGTTAGCTTGCCATCAGGGGCAACTTAGGGTTCAGTGTCTTGCCCAAGGACACTTCGGCATGGGATCACCCGGGCCGGGATTCGAACCACCAACCCTACGATTAGTGGATTAGTGGACAACCCGCTCTACCGACTGAGCCACAGCCGCCCATGTTAGGCTCAAATGTTTTGAAGGAGTCTTCCGTGTCAAAGTTTTACTCGGTGTTCTCCACCGTGAGAAAGTCTTCAGGACAGATGGATTTCCGATTGTGGAAATGGACCTATACTGTAAATAATCAAAAAGGTACGATGTGCTGTTGTTAAAGTGTATCCACCGACACCCCCCATCCCACCGCCACCCCCTGTTTGACAATACTGGCTTTTATTTTTCATGTTTTTAGACTCTAATGGTATCTTTATAATTCAGTACTAAGACTAGATTAGCGTTTTATTTGTGTGTCTTTTTTTCTTTTTTTTTTTTTAACCATGCTGATTTACAATTTTCTCCAAAAAAAAGTGTAAATTACAAATATATCAATTACATTTATTCATTTAGCAGACGCTTTTATCCAAAGCGACTTACAAATGAGAGCACACTCACACACCAATGGTAGCAGAGCTGCATGCAAGGTGCTAGCTTGCCATCGGGGGAAACTTAGGGTTCAGTGTCTTGCCCAAGGACACTTCGGTATGTGGAGTCATGCAGGCCAGGAATTGAACCGCCAACCCCTAGTGGACTAGTGGACAACCCGCTCTACCGACTGAGCCATGAATGGTGCGTGATATGGAATACTAAGCTTCTCCGCGTTAAACCTCCATGTCTGATTTTTTTTTAATTCATCAAAATAACATGGTAAGACAGCAGGGGAATCATGTTATCACAGAATGATCAGCATCACTACTCTGTGTTGTCAATTTGCCTGCAGCATTTTCTTTATTCTCACTGCATCGCAGAGAAATTTTTTTAGATCGCCTCAGGACAGCTCAGGTGCATGAGAAGTGGCTGACACGCTTCCATGCCTGTCCATCAATCGTTCCCTTCCTCGGCATTCCACATTCCCTTTACACGTCGGCAGGTGCAGACGGTTCTCCTCCGGTTTTCTCTCTGCTCGCTCCAGCCATGAATTTCTCCTACAGCATCTCAATCTGTCTCTCGTGTCCTTGCGGCATCGCTCGAACTGCAAACAGGGTTTAATATTGACGTCGCATTTCATGCTCTGATCATCCTGTTTATACCTGCGTCCTCTTTTAACCCAGGGGCGGACGTATCAGATCAGTAGTCCGGGCCCAGTGGACAAGCAGGTTCCGTGTCTTTTCATTCAGTGTGTATGTTTAACCCTATATTACCTATATATATAAAACATAGTGTGCTTATTTCCCTTCATCTGTATTAACCCCAGTACTTATGTAAAACTATTTTTTATGATATTTCTTAGTATTTGATCACATTCAACAGAATTTCATCCATGCTTTTTTTTTTTTTACATCCGCCATTTGGAGTACTAGACGTCTACTGGCCGGGTCGAGTTAACACTAATAGTAGAAGATTTTTATGTGTCAGTTTCATTGCTACGGAGGCCCCCACGTGCCAGGTAAAAAAATTAAAAAAGCCGTGTGTAATCCGTGCTCACGGTTTAGCAATCCGTGCTCACGGTTTAGCAATCCGTGCTCACGGTTTAGCAATCCGTGCTCACGGTTTAGCACCCCCTAGTGGCAGGTGAAAGAAACACAAAAACAGCCGTAATCTGTTCCCTCAATTTAGCGCGTGAGCACTGTGCTAAAGTTGGGTTTATATCGGACATTCGCAGTAATTCTCTATTCTATTTCTCAAGAAATAAACACACCAAAAGGACATAATGTGTATTGTCTTAATAATGTGTATTGAGTGGACATGGAACCAATACAACTGAATATATTTTTTTCATTTTCTCTCGTTAAAACCCGGAAGCGGAAACGGGCTTTTGGAAGCGTACGTCATTACTATAAATCGTGTTTTTTTTTCTCCACCTGCCACTAGGGGGTGCTAAAACGAGAGCACGGATTGCTAAACCGAGAGCACGGATTGCACATGGCTTTTTTTTTTTTTTTTTACCTGGCACTAGGGGGGCTCCGTACATTGCAAATAATATTACCAGCAACAACTCGACTAAAAAGTAGAATCTTAGAAATATTTCGATGAATTTCAGAGTTTAGTATTCGGTATAGCCCGCTTGTTGTAGTATTTGATACGTCCTCGTTTTGCTTTAATGACAGTTTGCACTCGAGCTGGCATGGACGCCATGAGTTTGTGTAAAACCCGATGGTCCATGTTAGATCAAATCCCTGGGAGTGTTGTCTGAACACGCGTGCTTCAACAGAAGGGATAAGACTCATGGAAAATCTGACCTTTTGTACATAGGACACATTTTCTTACATTTAAATAGTGACCTAGGAATTGTGCAACATCTTGACTAATGAATATTAGTATGGTGCATTTTTTTTTTTTTTGTAGAACTTTTAAAATGATTCTGTTTATTTCCAGTTGGACCCGTATCCAGTTTGTGACCTTGCAAAGTTTGTTGCTTTTTCTGAGGCTTGTGATTCATGAATGTGGGTTTCTCTGATTTATTGATATGTCCTTTGAGGTTCTCATCTTTTTCATAATTATTGTACAAACAAAATAACAAAACAAATGAACTCCTGCTAAGTCACTTCAGTTTAGGGACTAAGCGACCGCGCGGTAACGTTTTTAACACAGCCAAAGCCCTCTTCGATTCACGTGCGTCGAACATGAGTACAGCTGAAGGGTGTCATTTACCAACAAACCTCAATATGAAAGACCGTGCAAAACAATTTGGTGCGATTGCAATTTCGCCCATTCAAGTAGTTTTCCGCAAAAAAAAAAAGACGTAAATTGCATCATTGAGAATTTAAAAAAATAAGCTGCAGAAAAATCAATATTTTTGGCCGCAACAATCACAAAAAACTCTGTTTTTAACTGTTATTACGTATTATATACGTTTATAACTCTGTTATTACTGTTATTTTTATATTAGCTACCTTTTTAAATTTGTAACCCTTGTCAGTTAGGTTTCTGGGCAAACCAAAACTGTGAATCAGAACAACATTTACAGCGTTTACTTGTCTGATGGACTAGCGAATACGTTTAGGATTCGTCCACCCCTGTTAACCTTATCTAGTCTCCATCACTGTTGCTGATTTCATGTTTGAGAAGCGTACGTTCTCTGTGTCACAGTCTGCGGTCAGTATTAAAGTGAGGAGAAAGACTGACCGATTTCCCTGGTGGACTCTTTTTCTCACCTCGCCTTCCTATCCTATACATTTCATGTCTCGCTTGCTTCCTTCCGCCGCTCTTTCTTTCTCTTCATCCATTACATTTATTTTCGCTCGCCGTACATGTTGAGACACAACGTAAAATAACACTCACGAGATTGAGGGCAAAAACGGCCCATCTCACTCTCAGCGTGTCCTCCTGCCTGTCTGTCTGCCTCCGTATCCAGTAGGAAACATTCAGGAAAACGGACAGAATTCATCCGTCTTGACAACGGCATACAATTTGTGTGCTCACTCTGCCGTTTATACCAAACCAGCCTCCCCCCTCCTGCTCCCCCGCCCTCGGCTCTGCTAGCTGTTGTCTCATCCAAATTGAGTGTCTGATTCAGAAGTCTGAAAACTGCAGACATGATTATGCATTCTGGTCAAGGATCAAAAACTTGTTTGCGCTTGTCCTACATGTGCGTTTGTTTATGTTTTGCCATGTGCCTTTGATTTGGTTCTAGTCCTGTCTCCACCTTTGTCCTGTCACTGGTTTGTTCTCCTTATAATTAGCCAAGTTTCCATTACATTTATTCATTTAGCAGACGCTTTTATCCAAAGCGACTTACAAATGAGACACACTCACACACCAATGGTAGCAGAGCTGCCATGCAAGG
>JAFFST010053408.1:87185-89685 GCA_022414735.1 Noturus placidus
TGACATAGACTATGTCAGGAATATAACCTGTGCTGCCTTGGAAAAGTTTTTTCAAGCATTTGTGCAGTATCTGTAAAAAAGTATATATATATATATATATATATATATATATATATATATATATATATACAATATTGGTAAATTGTTCACTGCATAAATGGATGGATGGATGGATGGATGGATGAAGAACACGAGACAGATGGGATCTTGGGGGAAAAAATGGATGTTACCTAGCAACCTGAGGTGTGCATCTAAAGTGCCCTTGAAATCAAAATCAGTGTTTCAGCTTGTTAAAGAGATTTTCATTTTTATAGTTCTTTCAATTTTGGGAAGTGATTAAAATGTTTTAATGAGTCATCTTGTTCTTGTCCATCCAATTCAATGCTATTTACTGCATACAGTAAAAGTCCCGCCCCCAGGAGGTGGAGCTTGCTCTACAGTAGCAGCTCATTATCAGGATTCACCGTGTGTTTTTAGCTGTTTTGCCTGTATTCATGTTTCCTAATCGTCCTTGGTTGACAATAAATGGTTGATGTTTGACCATTTCAAACGTGGAATTTGTGTGAGTTGAAGATAATGTGACACTTTCCAGAGGAGTGTTTTTTTCCCAAATGAAGGCTGTTTATTTGATGAGGATTTCATCTTTGTACAACCCCAATTCTGAAAAAGTTGGGACAGTATGGAAAATGCTAATAATAATACAAGGATTGATTTATAAATGTACTTTGAGTTGTATTTAAACGAACAGGTAAATGGAAGGTAAATGTTTATTTTAAATCTGATGCAACTTGTTCCAAAAAAAAAAGTTGGGACAGGGGTAGTTTAGGACTGATAGCGATGTGATGTCACTGTCTTAAAAACCATCATGAGTCTGTAATGGATATCCTGACATGGTCTCGGGAATACTGTAGTAAACCTTTGTTAGTCGACACCATTCGCCGCTGCATCCACAGATGCAAGTTAAGGCTTTATTATGCGAACACGAAGGCTGTTATGTCCAAAAACTATTTGAAATGTCGACTCGTCGGACCACAAAACACGATTCCACTGTCCTGTTGTCCATCTCAGATGAGACCGAGCCCAGAGAAGTCAGCAGCACTTCTGGGCAGTGTTGCTATATGGATTCTTCTTTTCTAACACCATCCAAGCTTTTATCAGTGTCAAGTCCATGGCATGGGTAACTTGCACATCTGTGAGGGCAGCATTAATGCAGAAAGATATGTACACATTTTGGAGCAAAATATGCTGCCATCCAGTCCAGGACAACACCAAACCACATTCTGCACCAATTACAAGTATATGGTTGCGTAAGCAGAGAGTGTTTGCATGGCCTGTCTGCAGTCCTGACCTTTCTCCGATTGAGAACATGTAGCACATTATGAAAAGCAAAATAAGGCAACGACAGCCCCGTACAGTTCTACCGCTGAAGAAATGCATAATGGATGAATTGGGGAAAATTCCGCCTGCTAAACTTAACCTACTGGTGTCTTCACTCAGCGTCCAAACTCTTAATAAGTGTTATTAAAAGAAAACACGTCACACAGTGCTAAACAGTCGACTGTCCCAATGTTTTTGGAGTGTGTTCCAGTCATCATATTTGAAATGAGTGTATATTCTCAAACTTATATTCAATTCTCAAAGTAAAACATCAAAGAATGTGTTAATAACGTGTGTTCAATGTAGTGCAGGCTGAATTGCCTTGTTGTTGTTGTTGTTGTTGTTGTTGTAGTTTCCATACTGTCCCAACTTTTTCAGAATTGGGGTTGTACACGGTCTATATTTACGATCAGGTCGAGGTACAAACAACAAAAAACATGTGGAAAAAAACATGGATGCCTCCGTGTTTATTTACTGTTAGCAACATGCTACTGTAGCCAGTTTACTGCGTTGAGCGATGTATATTTTCCTCCTCACAACAACGACGTGTTCAGTCAACGCCATAGATTTAACAAGCAGATATGTTCGTATGTTAATTTGTTGTGAATTACGAATTATAACCTCTTGTCGAATGCAGCACAATTCAGCATATCATTCTCTAGTATATTGTCTTTGTTAAAAAAAAAAAAAAGTCAACAGACGTGGGTGAGATTTCCTCCTTAGATGTACATTTTAGATAATTTGCTAAGCTACCGTCAAGTTCGTTTAGATTCCGCAGGACTGTGCTGTCGTTTCTAACGCTAACAATAAGTCACACTGACTTCCTTTTACACCAGGAAATACTGTATGTCAACATACAAAATGTACTCGGACATTAAGGGTTAAACTGACTTTTCAGTTTGACGTGATGGATAGAGGCTGCACAATAAAGTGTGTATGTTGTGCGCACAGAGACACACACACACTTATGGGTCGTCAGGCAGTTATGACAGCATGTGTGTGTGTGTGTGTGTGTATGTATGTGTGAATGATGGTGGAAGATTGCACAATAAAGCGTGACTGTGATGCCGAGGAAGAGCCACGTTTCTGAGTTTTCCCTCAGGCAGTGCTGTGGGCAGCTCAT
>JAFFST010053408.1:94685-95816 GCA_022414735.1 Noturus placidus
CGGCGTGTCTAAAGTGTCCGTAGTGTATGTATGTGTGTGTGTGAGTGTGAATGTGATTGTGCACTGCGATAGACTGGCCCACTGTCCAGGGTGTACCCCGCCTTGTGCCCGATGCTCCCTGGGATAGGCTCCAGTTCCCCCGTGACCCTGAAAAGGAGTAAGCGGTAGAAGATGGATGGATGGATGGATGTTAACTACTTCCTCACCTTTACAGGAAATAATCAACTTCAATTGTCGGAAGCTGGTGGCGTCGATGCCTCTGTTTGCCAACGCTGATCCGAATTTCGTCACGTCCATGCTGACGAAGCTGCGCTTTGAGGTTTTCCAGCCTGGAGACTACATCATCCGTGAAGGCACCATTGGGAAGAAGATGTACTTCATACAGCACGGCGTCGTTAGCGTGCTCACTAAAGGGAACAAGGAAACCAAGCTGTCAGATGGTTCGTACTTTGGAGGTAATGGAGCTTTAACTGTAACAGCAGACCATCACCAGATGGTCTGAGATGTACACACACTGACACGTACACACAAATTATTCATCAGAGCAAAAGCCTCTTTACAAATTTCTGCTAACAAACAAAAATTAAAAGCTTATAGCTCCTAGATACAAGTGGAGTTCTATTTTTGGCCACTGTGCATGATATAAAAGTATGATTTTTTTTCCCAGTATATTACAAGATGTAATATACTATTATTTCCCTTTTCCAGGCATGTATCCACTTGTTATTGTGAGGTTTGAGTGACATACATCGATCAGCCATAACTTTAAAACCACTTTTTTTTGCGTTGAATAACATTTATTATCTCATTACAATGGCACCTGTCAATGCGTGGGATACCACACAAGATACCACAGCAGACCTGCAGAGGTCTTGTGGAGTCCATACCTCGACGGGTTAGAGCTGTTTTGGCGATACAAGGCGGACTTGTACAATAGTTTAGGAAGGTGGTTTTAATGTTATGGCTGATCGGTGTACATCTCTCACGATGGGTGGGATGAAGCGGAAACAGGCGCAGACTGGCTTTACGCTGATTTATTAAATGAAACTTTAGATCCACACAAAATAATACAAATGCCAGCACGAAACTCAGAAAAAGTGCTAGGAACAAAAATACTTCAGCTAAGAAAAC
>JAFFST010053409.1:22562-53240 GCA_022414735.1 Noturus placidus
ACACTTAAGTGTGACAAACATGCAAAGGAACAGGAAATGAGGAAGGGGGCAAACACTTTTTCACACCACTGTATAATATAATACAATTAAATATATTTATATGAATGTAACATTGCTAGGACGAACTGCATTTCTGCATTCATTGTGCTTTAATAAAGCAAAATAACCATATACAAAATACAAAAAAATTCTTGTAAAATATAGAGTTAGAATCACGAGATTTGAAATTTTAATTTCAATTAAATTCAAATCACTCTTTATTAAACACATTTAATTACAACACCTATTGTTCCAAAATGCTGTACAGATTCAACAAATAAATAAAAAAAAAAACAAATACTCTAAACAACAATCACTGATCTAATTCAGAATACTAGCCATGATTAAATGCTAAAAAAAAGGGCAAATATTAAAATTTTTAATGTTATTTGAATTTGAATGTTATTATTTTGGAATTGAATTTTGAACTGAAATATAATTTCTTGTTCAAATCTAAAATCTAATAAATCTGAATTCAAAATAAAATATGCATACTGTATATTTAATTTCTAAAAAAAAACATCTGTTAATTCACATACATTTGCTTTTTTTAAAAAAAAAAAAAAAAAAAGCATATACATACATATAAAAGTTCTGTTTGTATGTATGTATGTATGTATGTATGTATGTACAGTATGTATGTGATTTTCTCAACCTGAAGTGATATTATTAAAATGTTTAAGTATAATGCTTTTTCATTAATATTTCTTTATAAATCCTTCAAATCCACACTCATGTATTTTTGGTATTGGCAAAACCCTAATCTAAGCCACCAGAGTTTATGCTGTTTTTCTGCCGAGCTGACGTTTGAGGAATGATGATTCCCCTATCTGATGGTTAATTCATGTTTTATGGCTTTGTAGAGGCTGTTAAAGCACTCTACCCAGGCATCTTTCTGGTGTGCCGTGTTGGCCTGAGATAATTTATTGGCCATGTACACCAACGTCAGCACTGATTGCTCAAAGTATTCCCTCCTAAGAACACTCTTGTCTTGGGTCAGAGCAAAGATCAGTTGATGAAAAAGTTGATGAGCAAAGAAAAGTTGATGCACCTCAGGCACCGGTTTGGAAATAATGTCCCCAAAGATGATTTCTAACACACTACAGACAACTTTTGGATTTTGGATCAGCCTACAATGCATCTCTTTGGACTGGGGGAAGAAACCCCAGAAGCACAGGGAGAATATGCAAATTCCACACACACACAGAACAGAGGCAGGAATCGTACCCCCAAGCCTGGAGGTGCAAGGCAACTGTGCTAACCAATAAGTCCTATATCAACTTTAAATTTGCACATAAGTTTTTTGACATTACACTTATAAATATGAACAATCAATTTGGTAAAAAAAAAATTCATTAGATCTTTGTTTATGCTTATGAATACGTAGGCCTACTTTGGTACTACTGCAGGTCTTAAGGCAGATGTATTAACGAATAATGGATAGGGATATGAATATGGACTGGTTGACGTTTGTGAGGAATTGAGTGGGAAACACTAATCCTAGTCAATCATGTAGTGCCACTAGAGGGCAGACTCAGATAAAAATGCAATCGGAAACCAACATTACTTTCTCTTACTTGATATTTACAACACAGTTAAAGCGTGAATGCACATTTCATGTTACAGAATTGTTTTTAATCATTGAATTTAATAGAGGGGAAATATGCTTGCATTTATTTGCACACATTGAACAAACACATACTTGAGTTGGCAGTTTATTAATTCTTTTATCAGTACACTATATTAGTTTTTGTTCTTGAGTAATTCAAATGAACTTTTCCTGAATTCATTTGAAACTAATTTATATTAAAACATTTTTGTCATCCAAATCTTGATTCTTTAGTTTTGCAATGGAACTCTAAATCTAACTCAGTTTATGATTACAAATTAGCATCACACATCACAACACTAACTGGATTTCTTATAAAGATGCATAATTGGGTGCTTATTTCTGTTACACCATATGGTAATCTAATCAATAGATCTGTTATTTCCATAGAGGTTATTTTGTTTTACTGTTGATGTTCCTTGTACAAGTGTTCACTTCAGGTGGAGGTAAATTCGAATGATTTTAGATTATTTAGTAATGGAGACAAATGCAGCAGACAACAAAATAATGGAAAAACTGTGGTGGGTCTTCCTACTGTGTTTTATATATTGCATTCTTGATTTATACACATTTCATGAAAATCCCTGGTTGATATATACAAGAATCATTTCTGGTCTTTCTTGAATTCAAAGAACTGTAGAGACTTGTACACATGGAAAATTTTCACTGAATGTCTCACTGTTAGTCAAATCTGTAATGATAAAATTCACTTTAACAAGTTCAAATCCTAACAATATCAAGGAGCTTCAAAGTTCCTTCATGGAGGAGTCCCAAGAAGTCGAAGACCCTAGGAAAATATATTACAGGAAAATATTTTCTTCAAATATTAAGCTCAACTCAAAACACCAATAATTGCTTGGGATATTCATATTAGGGCTCGTTTGTCAGTCCTTTAGTTAAATTGTGTGTAAGCTAAACCGAATAGAACATTTCTCCAGGATTTACAAAAGCTTTTTGAAATTGCTTATGTTGATGAATGCCAATCATCTGTAAATGATTTTCATTTGGTGACTCCATAAAAGGCAAAGCTCATAGAGCTGAAATGACAAGTAAAAGGCACAAAAATACTTTTTTGAGAGGATATGGAAGGTATTTTGAGACATATCAATGCCAATAAAAATATTTAACAGCACCTGAAAAGGCCAAAATCTGGAGCTGAATTACAGAAAAGGTTACATAGATGTCAATTAAGTGATGTGAAAAGAAAATGGTTTGACATGAAAACAGAAAAAATATCCCTCCTGTACCCAGGTGATCGTGGACACCAAGCATATTGTGCAGGGAAACGTTTTCTTATTTAATTTGATGTCTCTCAGCCACTGTCAGCCAGACATCTGTCATGCCCTTCTCATTGCTGTGTTGGAAAAGCAGGAGTGTATCTGTTACAGGAAGCCTGATGTTGGCACACACCACACTAGGAAGTATGCAGTGCATCTGAGCTTGATACATACCAGATCAGTTACTTATCATACACTGAGTCCTGGCTTTAATAAAATGTTGCACAGCATTAAAAGATGTCAGGACAAATGGAACTTTACTGTATATGCTGAGCCATTGCAGCTCGTCCTACTTTTTCATGGCAGCATTTCTTTTTCATTGAAGGCTAATTTGTCTTAATTTGTGGATTTATCTTGGCTTGCATTTTTATTTCTAATATTTCTTTAATTAATATAAAATTACTAGGTTTTGCTAACTTTTTACTATCCCTATATGCGTAATTGAAATACATTAAATCTATTTAAATTTAACAGGGTAATCCATACACAAAATTGTAGCCCACCACCAAAGGGAGTGCAGTTAATCATTAACATTATATGTTAATGATATAACATATAATGTTAAACATATAATTAATATGAAGTTGATCTGATGAGTTTACATTAGTAATAGTCTTCTTATGCATAAATACACACAGTCAGGAGCAAAAGTAGGTTATGAAAGTTGTTCTGAATTTGCAGGTTTTTAATAAGTACCACATTTTTGGTTAGAACACTCCTATGAATGATTTAACACTAAATCCATTCATATCCATCTTGATAAATTAGTCCCATTGTATGCTAATCTGTTCATTTTCATAAAACAGTAGTTTTCAACTAGATTGAATATGAAGCACGCATTGTGGTTTGCATGCAATTGTTTAGATTGTTTAAAGAGTTTAAAGTGACTTTTGTCTTTAAAGTGAATTTAGTCACAAAGCATTTGCATTTGGTTCAAAATCCCACTAGATGTCTCTAGTGAACTAAAGAATATCTGGCATTCAGAAAAGTTGATTTTGGTCTTGAAACCAATTTATATTCAGAACTTCTTAAATTGTACAGTTTTGTGACTAAAAAAAAGATTAAGCATGGTCCCTATGTTAAAAAATCATAGGATAAAACTCCGAGTCAGAAGACTTAGAGGTGAACATATAACAGTGCACCTGTTATATTTCTGATAAACATTATTGTCCTGGAATGCCTCCGAGGTGCAAAGTTGATGGAAAGGCTTATAACACCAGCTGGATAGATAAATTGGTCTCAACTTGACCTGTAATTTCATAAGAGGCTGTTGTGCATTCCTGTGGGCATTCCTTGTACAAGTGTTCACCCCATGTGAGAGTAAAAATAGATTATGAAACATGGTTCAGGAGTGTGTTCAGCTGGAGGGAAACGAGCAGAAAGCAGTAGAAAAACTGTGGTAGGTCTCCTCAGTGTGCTATATATTACATGCAATATATTATATTATATGCAAGTGCATGAAAATTCCTGATTGTCTAGTTTAAGAGTCCATGAAATATTGTACAGGATATACAGTATTAGCAATGCATTCTTAAATGCTAAAAAAGAAATAATTTTGTATTGTTCCAGATGTTCTAAAGAAAGATCAAGTGTACATAATTGCACACACTACTGTTAATCAAAAATGTAAAAACAATAAAAATCACTTTCTTCATCTTCCATCTCTCCACAATATGAAAGAGTAAGGTTTTCAATAGCAAAAAGTATTTTTCCTTGACTACTTAAATTAATATTCACTCATTATCTTAAAGCTAAATATTCTGCAAATTTGACTAACAGTAATTACGATGAGAACAACAAGAAAGGTGTGTTTAATGTAAAAGCTGGACTGGCCAAATGGTCCTGAGGGTTTACATTTTTTTATACACTAGGAACATTATCATTAATTGAAACTTTCAAATAATCCAAATGACTGAATGATGTTTCACTGTGCACAAGAAGATTTATAGCAACTATTAGTCTAGAATGGGTACGGCATATTGAACAAATGTAAATTGCATTATTTGAGCTTTTGTAGTAGTTCAAATTAAGTTTTAATCCTACCAAAAGATTTACCCCGGATTTGCAATTTAATAAGATGAACAAACTGTATGAATGTAATTTGGGCACGAATTTTTCTAACAAATTGGTTTATTATTGGAGACCTATTTGCACACAAGCACCTGAAGTAATGAATAAAACATAACAATATTAGCTCTTATAGGAAAATTAGTTCCTGTTAGTTCCTGTTATGACCCGGAAGTTATAATCTTATAACAGAAGTGTTTAATTCCTCTTATACCATAGCAATGCAGTCAAGGCAGTTAAAAAAAAAAAAAACTTTTTAATCAAAGAACAACTAGCCATACTGTTTTAAAAATCCATCTATAGTAACATTAAATGTTGTGGAATATCCAAACAACAAGTTAGTTCCTTTTATAAATTAATAATAACAGTTTTCCCTCAATAGCATCTCTTCTTTATTCTCTTAAAGTCAATTAGACAGAAAATATGCAGCTTGTCATATTACAAATTAGTGTTCGGAACTCAGACACAGTCTCAGTGTTTAAGTCTAGGTTGAAAACATATTTGTTTAGTCAAGCCTTTTGTGAATAGCTTTTTCTTGGGTAATGGGCAGATCTAGAGGGTTCACGGGCTCACGAGTGTTTTGGTGAACTCGGATGTTTGGATGCTATCACCCTGTGGATGGTATCAATTAGAAACCAGAGAAAGATGGCTTCGGACTGCAATTGATACAACCTGTTTTGCTGTGATAACTTATGACTACAATTGCTGTGATAGCTTTAGTACTGAAATTGCCATCTCCATCAGTGAACAGTTAACTCCAAAAAATAGACTTCATGTTACAACTATAATGATTTTCCTGGTTACTTAATTGCACTTTTTGACTACATAGTACACAGTTATAGAAGATAATTATTTATAATTGCACTATGCCAAGTAAAGTAGGATAGAATTATACATATATATGTGGCTTTCTCAGCCTTTTACTTATATTTTAATATGTGATTTCATATGTTAACATAAATGCCATTGCCACTACTACTGGGTACCAACAGAGGAACTATAGAAGTAAATACTTTCTTTCCATCCTACATCCTACTGATGAGTGCACAACTTTTGGCACCCACATATCAGTTTCCACAAAATCTTGGAGGCCATCCACTGTTACAGTATCTCTCCATCGTCAAGCCTCATTTTGAATTCCCCCTATACTTAAATCACTTAACAAGACTCATTGAATCAGACATGAGAGCTCATTTTTCCCCTATAGGCCATTACATGTTACCAGATAACAACAAAACCATCATCCATCTGTTCTTCATATTCAACCTCAGTTCCCAAAAAGTTGGGATGCTGTGTAAAATGTAAATAAAAAACAGAATGCAATGATTTGCAAATCTCATAAACCCAAATTTTATTCATAATAGAACATAGAAAACATATCAAATGTTTAAACTGAGTAAATGTATCATTTTAAGGAAAAAATAAGGTCATTTTGAATTTGAAGGCCACAACATGTCTCAAAAAAAAAAGATCAGACGGGGGCAACAAAATGCTGGAAAAGTAAGTGTTACTAAAAAGAAACAGATGGAGGTTAATTGGCAACAGGTCAGTAACATGACTGGGTATAATATGAATATCTTTGAGAGTCTTTCAGATGTATAGATGGGTAGAGGTTCACCAATCTGTGAAAAAACTGCATTGAAATTTGTGGAACAATTCCAGAATAATGTTCCTCAACGTAAACTTGCGAAGACTATGAATATCTCATCATCTACAGTTTATAATATCATCATAATATCATCAAACGATTCAGAGAATCTGGAGAAATCTCTGTTTAAGAAACAAGGGTGAAAATCAATATTGCATGGTTGTGATCTTTGGGCCATCAGGCGGCACTGCATTAAAAACAGGTGTGATTCTGTAATGGAAATCACTGCATGGACTCAGAAACACCTCCAGAACTCATTGTCTGTTAACACAGTTCGCCGTGCCATCCACAAAAGCTCTATCACGCAAAGAAGAAGCCATATGTGAAAATGATCCAGAAATGCCGCCACCTTCTCTGGGCCAAAGCTCATTTAAAATGGACTGAGGCAAAATGGAAAACTGTTCTGTGGTCAGATGAATCAAAATTTTATATTCTTTTTGGTAACCAGGGGCGCATGGTGGCTTAGTGGTTAGCACGTTCGCCTCACACCTCCAGCGTCCAGGGCTGGAGTCCCGCGGGGGCCCTTTGTGTGTGGAGTTTGCATGCGCGTTGGGGGTTTCCTCCCCCAGTCCAACGACATGCATGGTAGGCTGATTGGCGTGTCTAAAGTGTCCATAGTGTATGAATGGGTGTGTATGTGATTGTGCCTTGCGATGGACTGGCACCCTGTCTAGGGTGTACCCTGCCTTGTGCCCGATGCTTCCTGGGATAGGTTCCAGGTTCCCCGTGACTCTGATAAAGGAGTAAGCGGTAGAGGATGGATGGATGGAGGGACAGATTTTTAGTAACCATGGATGCCGCGTCCTCTAAACTAAAGAGGACTAAAGAGGAGAGGGACCATCTGTCTTTTTATCAGCATTCAGTTCAAAAGCCTGCAAATACCTTGCTATTTGAGTGCATTAGTGCCTATGGAATGGGCAGCTTGCACATCTGGAAAGACAACATCAATACTGAAAGGTATTACAGGTTTTAGAGAAACAAATTCTTCCATCCAGATTCCATCCCATCTTTACTTCTGAGAGACTCTGCCTCTCTAAGATTTGCTTGTTATAACCATTCATGTTACTGACCTGTTGCCAATTAACCTAATTAGTTACAAAATGTTCCTTCAGCTGTTTTTGTTTAGTAACACTTACTTTTCCAACCTTTTGTTGCCCTCGTCTCTTTTTTGAGACATGTTATGGCCATCAAATTCAAAATAACCTTATTTTCTTTCTTAAAATGGTACATTTTAAACATTTAAACATTTCTATGTTCTATTGTGAATAACATAAAATAGCTGGTGTGTGGTACACTATGGCTGCCATCGCCTCATACTATTTGAGTGTCTTGAAAAGCGCTATATAAATGTAAATGTAACTAATGAACATATGGGTTTATGAGATATGCAAAACATTGCATTCTGTTTTTATTTACATTTTACACAGAGTCCCAACTTTTTGAAATTAGGGTTGTAGAAGCTGATCACTGTAATTAAACCAAAAAAAAAAAAGAGAAAATGCTCTTAAGCAGACACTGGTTCTTTCTGTCACCAACTACAGTACATTTACATATACATTTATTCATTTAGCAGACGCTTTTATACAAAGCGACTTACAAATGAGAGCACACTCACACACCAATGGTAGCAGAGCTTCCATGCAAGGTGCTAGCTTGCCATCGGGGGCAACTTAGGGTTCAGTGTCTTGCCCAAGAACACTTCGGCATGGGATCACCCGGGCCGGGATTCGAACCACCAACCCCACGATTAGTGGATTAGTGGACAACCCGCTCTACCGACTGAGCCACAGCCGCCCCAGTAGATATATAAAAAAAAAAAGTCTCCACCCCCTGTTAAAATATAAATGTAATGTAAAAAAATGAAACAAAGGTAATTCATGTCAGAACCTTTTTTCACCTTTATTGTGAAATGTTAACCGATTAATTAAAGTGAAAAAAAAAACCCAACTAATCATTTTAGGGGAAAAAAATGTGTGCACCCCTAAACTAAAACTTAGTTGAAGCAACTTTAGATTTTATCACAGCTACATGGGTAGGAATCAGTCAGTTTGGCACATCTTAACTTAGCAATATTTTGCCATTCTTCCTTGCAAAAGTATTTTAACTCTGTCAAATTGGCTGGCCATCTCCTGTGCACAGCCCTCTTCAGATCACCACAAAGATTTTTGATTGGATTTAAGTCTGGACTCTGGCTAGGGCATTCCAAAACCTTGAACTTGTTTTGGTGAAGAAATTCCTTTGCTGATCTGGAGGTTTGCTTTGGGTCATTGTCATGCGGAAAGGTGAAATTCCTTTTCAGCTTAAGTGTTTTAGCAGAAGCCTAAAGGTTTTGCGCTAAAATTGACTGGTATTTGTAGCTATTCATTATTCCCTCCACCCCAATTAAAGCCCCAGTTCCAGCTTAAGAAAAACAGCCCAAAAGTATGATGCTGCCACCACCATGTTTGCCTGTAGGGATGGTGCTCTTTATGTAATGTGATGTTTTGTGTCATACATATCTTTCGGTATTATGGCCAAAACATCATATTATTCCTCATAGTTTTGGGAGATTGGATGTTTTAAAAAATATATTGTTCTCCTGATTGACATTTTTCAACAATGAGATCCTGTACCTGCATTGTAAGCTCTCTGCGGCCCATGACTTTTTCAGTTGGATGTTACCAAGAAGATGTCAGGAAAATCCTAGAGGAACAGCTGGACATTATTTGGGGGTGATTAGTCACTATAATTTGATGACAGGTGTATACTAATTAGTGTTTAACATGAGTCTGAATGTGCTTGGTTGATAGTGAACACTGCCACATTTCCAATTATAAAAGGTTGTGCACAATTATGCAAGATGGGTATTGGAAGATTTTTTAAAAACATTTTTCCCCCCAAAAAACATATGTGGGTCTTTATCACTTGATAATTATATGTTGCAATTTTACAATAAATGTAAAAAAGATGATTTAATTTAGTATAATTTTTGCATGATTTAACGTAGTTTAATTTTTACATGATTTACCTTAATTAAAATTTTATACATCACAAATCCTGCTATTTTAACAGGGCTGTGTAGATCTTAAATATCTACTATATATTAACTCAAGTTGGTCTACTACACTGAAAACAATTATTCTTATATATGACCTGTTTTTTTTCCAGCCTGTACAGCTAATACAGCTAATTATTCCAAATTCTCAAAAGACAATCAATAATTATGATTAGCTGACAAGTTGGGATAACTATCCTCGTCCAATGCTCATGCATATATGACAATTGGTAAGCCTCTTAGAAAGTTGTCTAAATTATTGTCTGAAAATTGTCAGTTGTTTATAAAAAGAGATTAAATGTTAGTGGCCCAGATTCATGTTATTGCTGTTGATTCCATGTGTAATACATATGTAATAATAAAACTTTGGCTTCCAACTTGATTAAAAACAATGTGTCTTGCATAAATGACAATGGCCCATTAAGAAATAGTGTATATATGAAGTGCAGGTTAGCATTACCTCAGTTACAGTGAATATGATACATTATATCTAGGCATTTTATGTATTTTTAAGTAGATGTCAATAAGTTTGACAGAAGGAGGAATGATGTGGCAAGATGGTGTAGATACTAGAATGAAAATTGTAAATGAATAGATTAGACATTCTAGTCTAGAGTGTTGACAGTTTTTTTTTTTTGTTAAAGTGGCTTAAATCTCACAATTAATTACCGTATTTTCTGTAACGCACTATAAGGTGCATACGGTTGTTATGCCAACCAGTCGCACAACATTTTTACAGATTTTGGAACTCAGTCCACACATAAGGCGCACCAGATTATTAGGCGCATGGCCGAGTTTTGAGAACATTTAAGGCTTTTAGGTGTGCCTTATAGTGCGGAAAATACGGTATTGTTAGTGTTTAGGGGTCTTTCAACTTAGTTTTGCTTTACTATGAATCAGTTGACTCTCAAGAAACTTTTTCCCTCAAGTTTAGAGTTAAAAAAGTAGACAGTGAATTTCATGTTAGATGCTTCTGATGCTGCTTTTGATAAAAAAAAACTATGTTATGCTCTATTATTGTGTATAAATGACATTTAGCTAGGTCAAAGTTCAATGTACATTACAAACAAGCTTACAAATGTATTTTTTAGGCAGAAAAACTGTAAAAAAAAAAACATTTATTATTTATTTATTGAACAGTCATACCTCCCCCCCCCCCCCAACCCGGTCCATAGAGGTCTAAAAAGATATTGTAAGAGTAAATATTGTCATCATCAGCTCCCTGTTATCATCCATCTGTCATTTTGAAGACAGCTAAATTACTGAAGCTGCACAGAGTGATGGGGATAAAGCCAAACCATCTGATGTTCAAACCATGATTATAACCAGTTCACTCCATCAAACGTTCATGCAGTAACTACGCTATGGTTTCCTCTTCACTTTCCACGGAAACAAACGTGACATTTTGCAGAGGAGGCCATGAGAAATCCATATACAGTACTCTTCTACTATCTGATTGCTTTTGGGGTTTGTGAATATGGTTCCTCTGGAGACAATGACTCAAATAAGGTCTGTTGCACATCCTGGTCATCTTGTTCCGCTCTCTAACTCCTCTCTCCAGAGTGTTAGATGAGCCAGCTGCAGGATTCTGCAAATGGAGGACACAGGGCCATGATGTTGGCTTATAATCCTCTTATCTCTTAGTTGTTTTTGTCCACTGCTCAGATGGGAACTGTCCAGTTGTGAAGCAAAACACTAACAGAGATTACAGGAAGAGTTCAATGGCACAGGAGGAATGAAGCATTATCCGGTTGAACGTTTGAGTGATTATACACAAAAAATGGGGGGAGAGTGATTTATAGTACAGTAGAAGGCGAGACCTGATACCAATGTAACACTTTTTTGGTTTGAGTTAATTTACTCATGATGATTTAAACTGCAAATATCATACTTCCAACTTGCATATACCTGTGTGAATAATGCATACATTTGCTTCTTTTGTAAAGTACATGTATACCTACATCAACATAAAATTCTGTACATAAGGAAAAATCAGTCTTAAACCATCATACATTTATTTGTCAGTGTGTTATTCCTTTCAGCAGGGGTTCCCAAACAAGGAGTCAGAACCTTGTTTGATTTAAAAATGAAGTTGTGAAAGAAACTCAGTGTCCTCGTTTATCATTCTTTTTGGACAGATTTTGCTACTACTATTCTACTATTACTACTATTTTCAAATGTTACTGAGAGTCACATTCAAACAAGCCATGTTTAAATAAAAAAATGAACGTACATTCTATTTTTGTCCTTTTTGCTACCCTTATGTGCTCCACTAGTGTAGGAGTTCAGCAATAAAAATAGGCAAATTTCTCCATCTGTGTACTTCTGCTACAGTGAGTGACTCAGTCAGAAGTCAAATGTATGCTGAAACTTTTACTGAATATTGTTCTAAGTGCTTGATTGTAAATAATAAGGAGAAAACAAAATGCCAAGACTTGTCCATTTGGGGTCATGTGCTCATTTCAATTTGAAAAACCCTGCATTTTTAAGTGATTTGAATTAATTTTAAGTTATAACAAAACACCATTGGATGTACACACATGCAGAATAATCACATATTAAAAGATGTACTGTAATTTATTGATGTTGCACAGTTCATAAATGTTGCCTTTTTATTGCTTGGTTTGTGTTTTTTTCCCTATTTTTTGTGTTATATCATAAAAACAATGATTACTATGGTACAGTAAACACTGATTAGCCATAGTATTAAAATTGTGTGTGTGTGTGTGTGTGTGTGTGTGTGTGTGTGTGTGTGTGTGTGTGTGTGTGTGTTGCTTACCATGGGAAGAGATTGCACCAGGATACACAACGGAAAGAATGCAAGCCAGTGGAGGCAGTGTGAGGGTCTGGGCCATGTTCTGCTGGGAAACCTTGGGTCCTGGAATTCCTGTGGATGTTACTTTAACACGCAACACCTACCTAAACATTGTTGCGTACCAAGTACACACCTTCATGACAACGGTATTCCCTAATTACAGTGGCCTCTTTCAGCAGGATAATGCACCCTGCCACACTGCAGAAATTGTTCAGGAATGGTTTGATGGACATGACAAAGACTTCAAGGTGTTGATCTCCAAATTAATCAGATCTCAATCTCATCAAGCATCTGTGGGATTTGCTCGGAAGTCCGATACATGGAGGCCCCACCTCACAACTTACAGGACTTAAAGGATCTACTGCTAACGTCTTGGTGCCAGATACCACAGTACAACTTCAGAGGTCTTGTGGAGTCCATGCCTTGATGGTTCAGAGCTGTTTTGGTGGCACAAGGGGGACCTACACAATAATAGCCAGGTGGTTTTAATGTTATGGCTGGTAGGTGTATATACAGTAGATACTATACAGTAGTTTAACCATTATTCTATAATTAAAGATTAGAGACTTTATATGTTCTGCATCAATTTAAATTCATCCTTACAAGCACGATGAATGAGACCTCAGAAACAAGATGCTGTACAGTTATAAGAATTATAATTGTTGTTACAGTTTCTCAGCTTTCTCACAATCTTGCAAACAAAAGCAACACAAACAACAGTACAGTTTTTCATTTTTGAACATGTAAGGAAAATATAATGTTAAAAAAATACAATTTATTATTTATCTGGCACAAATATCTTCAGGCAGAGTGGATGAATAACACAGTTTCCCCCACCCAAGAAGTTACATAATTTTATTTAAAGAAAAGAAACATTATAATTGTGCCAGCTTTCAACTCCAACAAAAATAAATGAAACCTACAAAGTTTAAGAACATGGTAGTACTGCATTTATGTAGTAGTAGTATTATGATAAAATCATTATCATGTATCCATATCATATCTTTTCTCAGTTTTTACATTCCCACTGAGCTCCATTACTACTGCTCCTTGGCAACATTTACTCTCCTCCATTAGTGTAACATTTAAGGGCCGGGTGTTGAGACTTTTCTTTTTGCGGTTGTGAGACTCTGGCCTTCACTTTAAAGTGACCACTGAAGTCAATGTGGCTTGGAGGATGCAATAAAAAACTATGACTTGTGTATCAATTCCATGTTTTGCAGCTGCACTTACCTGATTTAACATTTTCTCTACATATTAGCACATAGGTAATCACAGCCACAATCACACATGGTTAGCCACGAACACAGAACACCAACAAGTGGAACACAGATGCTATATTTCTAAATGTTGTCCTAATACCTCCTTCCAGAGAGGTCTTCTGTGTTCAAATGTTTTCTTTGTCAAGTAGCATTAACATACTTGGATTTACTGTACTGAACATACTATTAAAATTATTACTGCTGCATTTATTGTTTTCTTTAATATTATAGTTTATATCTGATTGAAGAACAGTGAAGATAAAAATTCCTGAACATATACAACTGATTGCAGGTTCATAGAATTAATGAACACATGAACATGTACAGTGAAGCAAGGGAGTTTATGCAATTCATCATGGTTTGAACATTTCTGAGAAATATCCAAGACCACTCTAAAGATGAAAAGTAGCATGGACAACAGGAGATAACAGGAGATTTACAGAACCTTTATATGCACCATATGTACATCAAAGATTTCAGTATATTCCATGTGACATATAACTTTGTTCTCTTATATTCAGTATAATTATCTCTGGCTTTGGCTCTCACTTGGTCTGAGGTTAATCATTATTTGGTTAACTTTATATCAACAGCTCAGCTCATGGCTGTAATTTCGAGAAAGTCACATTACCTCAAGTCTAGGTTCCCAGAAAGCCAAAAATCAATGCATGTTTATCTAACATTATTTCATGGGCTGTATGGTTCATGGCGGTGCATTGGGTGATGTTACAGCCTCACAGCTACACTATCCATGGGTCAATCCTGAGCTTGGGTTACTGTGTGGTGTTTCTGCAATTTATTTGGTTTCCTCCCACCCACTAAAAAAATTATGATAGGTGGATTGGCTATGCTATGTCTGTGTGTGCCCAGGACAAAACACTTAATGAAGGTGAATTAATGAATGAATGAATTCATGGTCTGCGATGGACTAGCACCCTGTCCAGGGTGTACCCTGCGTTGTGCCCAATGCCTCCTGGGATAGGCTCCGGTTTCCCCGTAGCCCTGAAAATGAGTAAGCGGTAGAGGATGGTTGGATGGATGAATTCATGGTTCAAACAGCATTAATTCCTTTAAAGATTATATGGCAGCAAGTAATATTAAACCATCTGAATCAAAATTCCTCACAAATCAAGAGTGTTACAGTCCTCCGAATGCTTTTCCAAAGTTGTTGTAAAGGATTTCTGAGTGGCAGGTGTAACTTTGCTCTGCTAACCCTGATGGAGGAGGCTTACCACATTCATCTGTCCATCTGGTCTAATTGCAAATGGACTGCTGCCATACTTATAAACATTTTGTTTATCTTGCTTATTTTGTGAAATATCTGTTAATGTTTTTTTATGGAAAATATATACCACAATGATGATTATCGTGAGTAGATAAATAAAAAATGGGATGAATTGGATTCAGATATTATGGAACATTCATGGTTTAATTACTCAATCCAATCAACCCAGTAATTTCAGTATAAGTAAGAATAGAGAAACAATAACACTGCTGGATCCATTTTCTAATATCTGAATATCTAACATTGGCACCCTGTCCAGGGTGTACACCGCCTTGTGCCCGATGCTCCCTGGGATAGGGTCCAGGTTCCCCGTGACCCTGAAGGAAGGATAAGCGGTAAAGAAGATGGATGGAAGAATATCTAACTAGCTATCCTGTTCTCTTATGGATCAGTTAATTGCAGATAATTAGCTACTTGCAGGCAGATCACATCCAAGTATGATTAACTAGCTAGCTCTTGTAAATGCGTACCTATAAATCATTAGAGCTTGTCTAGATGTCATGGGAAATCATTATTGCTTTTTAATTTTGTCTAATCTTACTGTGATGGTAAAGATTGTAAGGATATCTAGTAAAGGTTATTGGCTATCATTGTTTTGCATGTGTCAAAAAGTCTTGTTACCATTTTTTTTTTTGCATAATAATTCGCACCATTTGGAACTGTCAGCTGCCTTTCTCTTTGTGTTAACCAATTTAACTGGTCCAAAAGTATACATTCAGTCCATTAACTATTAAATTCAGTCCATAAAGTCCATTAACTATGAAATTTCCCCTCTTCAAGGATGCTAGCCCAAATAGTCCACACAATTTTACCTGGGATAAAGTGAGAAGATAAAAGGCAAAAAAAAAAAACATTCGACCAATCTCATCTTGTATTTTCTAAAGTGATCATTTATAAATATTTTATTTTCACTTAGAAAGTTCATTTAAAGAAAACTGTTGAAATGCACTATATGGCTAAAGGTTTTATTGGACATCTAATCAAAACATTCATACGTGTTTCTTCTCTCCCCAAAGTTGTTTGCTGTAATATTCCCTGAAACATTGGCCCTATATTTACACCCAGCATTAACATGCATATTGAGCGACAGGATCTTAAGTGGTAAGAGCTAAGTACAGTACAGGTGTTAAGTTGTAATCATTGAAACCATATTCAAAGGTGATTTGGGATGCATATGGCTACATGATGTGTAGTGTGAACATGAATGCATCTCGAACATGAATGCAGAACATTTCTTTTTGAAAATAAATCCAGCGGTAGACTAATGTAATAAATTTGTCTTGTAGCCTTCCTTCTATGGAAATGATGTATGAAATCCGAACACAAGTGGTAACTACAGACACGCTCATAACGACATGTGTGAATGGCATCTCAGATGATCCGTTCACCCAGTATGCATGTTAGAGCCAGACATGAACGGATCCTTAGACTCCCAAACAAGTTCCAACATGACACTGCCCTTGAGCACAAAGCAAGGTCCATGAAAACAGTGTGTAGACAAACTTGATTGGCCTGCATAGAGCCCTGACCTCAACCCCACTGTACACCTTTGGGATAAACTGGAATGCTGTCTGCATGCAAGGCCTCCTCGCCAAACATCAGTGGCTGATCTCACTAATGCTTTTTCTTTGCGGCTGAATAACCACAAATCCCAATATCCACACTCTAAAATCTAAAGGAAAGCCTTCCCAGAAGAGGGGAGGTTATTATAATAGTAAAGTGGAACTAAATCCAACAGGATGCTCAATAAGAACCTATGGATATGGTGGTCTAATGTCCACAAAACTTTGGCCATATAGTGTACAGTACAGTATCTAGATTTGAGAATAAGATAGCTAGCAATGTCCTCGTTGAAATAATATCTTACAATCTATTACATGATCTTCTCAGATGATATTGGGGAACACAAACTTTGTTCAATTAGATGAGTTGAATGTTATTGGTAGGTGACAGCTTTTGTGTATTATACAGAATAGAATTTGAGTACCCATCTTAAAAATGCTGGAAAGTTGGAGCCAAGGGAGCAAAATTAACCATGCACCCTTTCTGAGTGACAGTAGCCAATCAAAGGCATCTGTGAGCTCATATATGTGGAAGAGAGCAGATAGCACTTTCCTTTGAGTGTGGTATGCTGCCCTGTGATGCAACAAGAGCAGCAGTTCAAAAGATGTGGATGGATGGCTTCATGTGTCAATCTTCATCCTCACCATTTTGTAGCTGCTATGTGATAGGAGAGAGCTCGTTGGTGGGTGGGAATTGAGAGGTGACCAAATTGGGGTGAAACTTTGATATGTGCTTTAGGCTGACATTAACAAATTGTCTGTAATGTGTGCGATTGTCCCCTGTAATGGGTTGGTACCCCATCCAGAGTGTTGCCTGCCTTGTGCCCCAAGTTCCCTGTGATAGGGTCCAGGCTCCTAATGACCATATAAGTTATATGGAAAAAAAGATGGATGGACGGCTGAAAACCTTATACCATTATTCTAGGTTATTTCAAGTCAGTTTCTTTATCTTCAGTAACCTCTATCTTCATTGTGATGGATCCAGAGCTTATCCTAAGCACACTGGGCATGAGGTAGGGACACACAATGGATGGTATGCAGTGAGCTCATTCACATAATAATGCGCTCTTAGGGGCAATTTAAAGAAGCAGTCCCCCATATGTAAACCTCCGCACAGAAGGTAACCCAAGTTTTAAATGGCAACAATACCTGCTGCACCACCATGAGGATAAATGATAAATGATTTAAGTAATATAACCTAAATTATGTCTCTTCTACTATAATAACACATGACCTAGATTGTGTTTTCAGTGCAATTAACATCTAAAAGAAACTCAGGCTTTTGCTCCTAATGATGATTGATGGATAGATGTTAATGTTAGATTGGGGAGAAAACACTTGAGTATGCATAATTAACTGAAGCTGTAATCAGCACTGGAAGACTATTTTCTCAAATTTCACTTAAAAAAAGGCAAAGCAATTACAGTTATGAGCTACAGAACCATGTTCACAATCATACTACATTAGGACTGCATTAGATTTTTCAACCATGTGTCAAGAAGAGAAGCACAAAGTACCAAGTGACTACATATTTTGAATGATTTTGAAGAACCAAATGATTTGGGGCACAAACCTGGCAGGTGTGATGGGTAGATAATGCAGGTATTGCACTGAGAATGAAAGCTGTGGTAAATATCTTGGAAAATGTTCCTCACTGGCTGAGTCAATGCCTTTTCCGTAACAGAACTAGGGCTTATTGTTGACCACAGTCTCTGAGCTGGACTTTGTAAAGCTTGCCAAACCTTCATTTTGGTACTAACAAGAATGATTATGGCTATGGTAAGGGCATGGACATGGCATATTTGTACTATTTTTACCCACTTTAAATGTCCTACATGTGTGGTTGTGCAAATTCAAATTTTTGCTCTGTGGCAAAACAGTCAAATAAGGGTTGAATAAAAAGGTACAGCATCATAGAAAAATGCCTGCTATGGAAAATTCATATTTTGATTGCATAAGCACATTTTAACAGATGTGTGACTGTAGATTATTATATTTCTGCCTTCTACAGTGCAAGACACATTACTGTCTGATGTTCTACGGTCAACAAAATATACTTTGTTTTGTGAGTCAAGTTGAGTGGACTCATTCACTCTTGGCCTGCTTATATTTCCATCAACAGTTTAACATTGATTTAGGTTTATAGCTGATATAGGTCACACTGTGGTCTGCCCTGCTGACTCAGTAGGAAAGAAGGAAAATAAATCATGTAAGCCACATCTTGCAGTGCTGCCCACCCAGCGGGGACTGGGGCAGAGAGCAGAACACCATATTGGTATTATAACCAGATATACTCCTGCCAGAAACCTCCTCTGCCAAATGATTCGTACGTCAAAGAGAAAAAAGCAAGGATTGGATGGGAAACTTGGACTGAACTGCAACTTGGCTGATTGATCTTAAACGTACATTCATCCTTTCTGTGCCCCATATACTTCACTGCAACACTGAAGGTTTCAGTGGAGCTAGTGAATGGGAACCGTAATATCGTTTGAGGAATATTACATGCAAAAAACTGTCCTGTCTTCATGCCAACATGGTCTCACAGCTCATAACAATTCATATAACTCAAGTCGAATGACAAGGTACAACCTTTTGTTACGAGTTCATTGCTACAAAATTCAACCCCATCAGCTTACTTTGTTTCAACATATGTAAATTTCTCATGGGACGAGTGTATGATTTTGCTTGTTAAATGAAACAGGCATTAGACCAAAAAATCTACTTGGTTTTATTTATTTATTCATTTTTGTAACATATGAGTTTAAAAAAAACTGTTTTTCCATTTACATTGTAAGTAAAAGCAATTTTGAATCTTTTGTGAGAAGTCTGAAATGAATACAAAAGCATAGACATTTCGGCCAAGCACTAACATCGCTTGCAGAGACAATGGCTAGGTAGTCCTTCACTTCTCTGAATTGTAAATAGACTCAAGGAAGTCATTCATCTTGCAAATCTGTAGGCACTTCAACAACATTGAAAGAAACTCATCTAGAAATTTTTATGAATTCTAACAAACAGGACAACTAATGAACCAGTTCTTTGCCATGAACTTATTCACTGACGAGTCCAGACTCATATTCTTCATTCTTGTAACTACCTTTCCTACTATTTTCCTAATTACTGTATATTCCAAAGTAAATAGTTGAAAAATATGCAATATATGAAAAATGTTTTTTTGGTTTTAACTATTCATTTTGATGTTTAAATGCTCAATTGTATATCAAGTATCATGATCATGTCAGGAAGCAAGACAAGAGTCAGTATTCAGTGGTTATGCATAGAATTTCACAAGTTAAATGCCACAAAACCAAATTAGTTTGTTGATTTGATGGCTGAAGGGACCATACACCTACACTAGAACTTGAAGCCAATCTAGCTTTTTAAAAATAACAATTATGGACATAGTAACAGCCGTTATACCACAGCGATATTAAGTTCTTAAATCAGATTGGTAACAAGGTGTTGACTAGTTTTCTATAACAGCAGCTCTGGCAGAAGTACCGGCTGCAGAGCGAGTCACAGGTTTATATTAATGCACTAATTTTAATATATTATCAATTCAATAGTGACAGTTAGTACACAGGAAATCCATGGTGGCTACGCCGTGTAATTTTAGACAAATAATAAATGAATTAATAAATGTTATTTAACAGAGGAAAAAGTCTAATCATTGGTATTGTGAAAATTTCTATAAGGAGTGTCAGGTGTCAGTAATTTGTAACTGTCAGTAGTTACTGACATAGATGGTTTCTGATTTATGGGTAACATGAGAAGTTGTTTTTTTTTCTTATTAACTTCAAGAGAAAGAAAAAAAAAACAACTTTCTGAAGCTGCTATAGCATTATAGCTATTCCACAACTTTAAATCCAGCTATATATAATTAAAGAATGACACATACTACTTTTTATCTGTTTATAGCTGCATTTAATGTTGTGAAATGTTTGTGAACCTGCAGCATACCATACAATGATTGTTTTCTTATATAGCATACCCCATACTACACTGTATCATACATTACCACTATTATCTGCAATTATTTGTAAGTGAAATTCTGTCATATTACAGTTCATATCAGACAGTTATTTGCATATTATTGCTATTTGCACATCTACATTTACTGAAGTCCACTGTATGTACCTACTGTATCATATTGCATGCTTCATGCTGTTTACCTCTGTCTGTGTACTGATTACCTCAAGCATCACAATTCCTATGTATAGCATTTAACCTAATTGCCTTTTGCATCACTGGTATACATCATTCTGTTTACCTTTACATGTACACTGTCATCTTAACTTATCACACCATTACCTCATTTATTTAATTTAACTTATTTACTATTTGCACAATTGGTAGGATGCTAACTGCACTTCTTAGCCTATGTACTTGTGCTCTGACAATGACAATACATTTGAACCTAACCTAACTTCATAATATATTTATCATGTAACCATAAACACTGTGAATTACAAACATAAACACAGTGTTGTGGGGCAGTGTAGAACATACAAAATGGATTACAGTATTTGGTCTCGTACATGTGGAGTGTTCCTTTACTGTTTTTGACCTAAACTTCGAGTTTGAGCTAAACCTTCAAAAACACTACTCAAACCATCCTCTCAGAGTACTGCATTATTGAAGACAGACCATGCCACAACTTTATAGGGGTGACATTTACAGATTCTTAAAACCAGCAAAAAGCTTTTTCCATTGTCAGCACAGCTGTCTTGAGATGATAGTGCTATAGATTATGATATAATTGAAGCCTTCTGTGTAGAGCAAAAACAAGAGCATTCGCCGCAACCGAGATCACTGGAGCTCTGTGGCCTCACATATCACCAGTGTGGTGAGCAACACATATTTGAGGATTAAAGGCTCATAATTGCAGATTACAGAGCAAGAGTGGTCCTCGTAGAATGTTCTTCAGTGGTGAAAAGTGATCTCAGACAGACTTAGTGTATCTTATTAATGATGGAATCATCTAACAGACCTGCAGATGTTTCATATTAGTGTAATAGATGCATACAATTGATGTGATATGAATAAACTGAATATGAGAATATTTAGGGTTTTTGTAGTGTATACATGCTATAGTATGCATTTTCATCCAAAGGAAATAACTCGGAATAGTTGAAGCTATAGGAAGATGCCAGCTTAATTTTAAACCATTCCCACTTCTTTGCTAGCTAAATCAGACTTCCATCATCTGTAAAAGGCAGACACTGGCGCATTTCATGAGTTTATTGTAAAGTCTACAGAGTTTAATGGATACATGCATGACTGATCCCAGGTCTGAGTGTTCCCAGGCTAATTGCATTGAGGCTAAAAAAAATGAAGGAAGTAAGAAAGAAAGAATGTTCCAAGATGTTAAGTGCACAAGATGTTTTTCTTTCTCTGTTAAAACAAACTGACAAAAAGTGAATCATTTACCCTTCGAAAATGAATAATTTCGCATTATATTCTTGCTTATTCATATGTCTTGGGTTGATTAGAACTGAAACTTGTAATAAATTTCCTGTCAGCATGAATGCCCTGAACCTTTCATAACTAACCCATAGCAATCATTTGCTGACATTTGAAGAAGGTCCAAAATTTAAACATGGTAAAATGAAGGAAATAGAGGACTGTAGACTCGCTATTTTATATGGTAATATTATGACCTTGAGGGGAAAATGATAATTATTAGGGTTAGGTTATTAAAATACTTACAAGCACATTATACACTACAATCATGCACAGGCCATCCCATTTGACCTTTGCTATTCTATTACCTTACTCTACTACTTGTTTTTTTTTTTTTTTTTGCATGTGTGTGTATGTGTGTGTATGTGTGTGTGAGACAGAGAGAGAGAGAGAGAGAGAGAGAGAGAGAGAGAGAAATATTGGTCTAACAAGGTTGAAGATTAAATAAATTATTATAACATGTTCTGCAAATCCTCAGCAATTATAGACATACCACACATTTCAATAACACCCACAATCTGCTAATGCCTTTTTTTTTTTTACATGAAGAGCTATAAAGAACTGAGAAAAATATTTAATTAGATAATTCTACCTGCAATCTTTCAGCTGAGTATGGGTTCTGTTTAGAAGTAAGAATGACTGCACATTAGTATTATATTTATGTTGAAAAATGCTTAAATCTGGCTTTCTTAAAATAGTTCACACTTCCACTAGGATTTCTTTCCTTATAAAAGCCATCATCAGGTCGCGAATATGCAGCAAATCAACGAGTTGTGTTGGTGTGAGGACGGCTCTTGTCCTTCAATTGACATTTACAAGGCAGGAGGTTCTCTAAACTCAGTTAAGTGATATTAACTCAGTAGGTGAGATGTGAAATGAAGCCTCGCTCCATCTGTTCCAATCTTCACATTCTCACACGCTGCCTGCGATTTTACTTCACTCTCAGTGACTCTCTTAACCTCTCCATCAAACCAATCCAAACCATTGCATGCCTGACGAAGAATCAGAGATGTTGATATCCAGACAGAAAAACACAATTCCTATCATGACAAAAGAGTGCTGATGATGTCTATCTTTTTAACAATCAGAGTTTAATTTCTCTGTATAAAAAAAACAAACATTTTTGTGATGGGTCTGTAATCATGATTAAATATCAAATGAGAAGTAAATGTATGGAGGTTCTAATTAATGTAAAGTTTGTTGATTGTTAATTAATTCATAGTGGACCATATTTAGAGTTTGTCAATAGAGTTTGGAAAGTTCCTCGTATTCAGAGTTGGTTTACGCAGTTTGTCAGGCGGCAAAGCTATCAAACAAAATAGAAACCAAATCAAACAAATTCATAGTAAGAGTCATAAACTGAGGAAATGAATAACTAGGACCATGCATACAATTACCAATAACAACAGACTATTCACAACAACAACAGCAAGGGGATTAAACACAGAACTTATATAGGGAGATGAATCAGCAGGAACACACAACAGATGTGCATAACTACAGGAAATGAGTGGAAGAAAAATTTAAATTTCAGAAGAACAATTTCAAAAATACATTAGAAGACAGCCTCTTGTGGCTTGATGTTGAACTGTATATGGTGGATGTGATAAACGTGTTCATATTATTGAACATATACGTGTTCATATTTGATATATTTCTGTAAAGCTGCTTTGGGACAATGTCCATTGTTAAAAGTGCTATACTATGAGCTGAATTGAATATTATTTAAAAAAAAATACCTGCATGCAGTTCCCACCTCTGAAATGACAGATTAGTGAGATTTTTCTTGAGTAGAGGTGTCTGAGATGGGGTTGTTCAATAGTCTAAACACAAGCTCTTACCTGTAAAAAATAAACCAAAATGGGGATAGAAAATACGTCAATAAAAAAATTGAACAAGAGTCAGGCAGCATTTTTTTCTTTGCTGTCAAATGTATCCAAAACAATATAACAAATAAAAAGAAAGATAGAAAAATTAGATAATACAGTGCTCTCCAGTAATATTGACACCCTTGGTAAAAATGAGCAACAAACACTGTGAAAATGGTCTTTATTGTTTAACCTTTGGATCTTTTGATAAAACATATCACAAAAAATTATCTGCTCTCATGGATATCAAACAATTGCAAACACAACACAGGTTTATAAAAAAGATTTTTGTTAAATATAGGTGTGCAACAATTATTGCCACCCCTATAAATTCATATGAGAAAAGTATATTTGAAGTATATTCCCATTGATATTTTACATTTTTAGTACACCTGGGTGACTAGGAACAGGAAATTGTTCAAACTATTTCACAGGGGTATAAATATGAGGTAACACATAGGCAAAATTCCCTTGGTCATTGAATAGCATTGAAAATGGCCATTTCCACCATCGGGGCAATAATTAAGAAGTTCCAGTCAACTGGAGATGTTATGAGTCAACCTGAAATTGGACGTGTGTCTATATTGTCTCAACGCACTGTGAAGAGGATGGTGTGAGTGGCCAAAAAAAAGGGTCAGAGCTGGAGAATTGCAGAAGTTAGTTGCGTCTTGAGGTCAGAAAGTCTCCAAAGCTACAATCCGAAATCACCTACATCACAACAAGTTGTTTGCAAGGGTTTCAAGAAAAAAGTCTCTACTCTCATCCAAAAACAAACTCAATCATTTTCAGTTTGCCAGACACTACTGGAACTTCAAATGGGATCAGGTTCTATGGTCAGATGAAACCAAAATAGAGCTTTTTGGCAATAAACACTAGAGGTGGTTTTGGCACACACAGAGAGTTGCCATATGGAAAAGTTCCTCATGCCCACGGTTAAATATGGTGGTGGCTCTTTAATGTTGTGGGGCTGTTTTTCTGCCAGAGTACATTTCGTTAGGATACATGGCATCATGGACTCTACGTATCAAATATCAACAGATATTAAATGAAAACCTGACTGCCTCTGCCAGAAAGCTTAAAATGGGCCGTGGTTGGATCTTCCAGCAGGACAATGATCCAATACATACATCAAAATCAACAAAAAATGGTTTACTGACCACAAAATCAAGGTCCTGCCATGGCCATCCCAGTCCCCTGACTTGAAACCTATCGGAAACCTGTGGGATAAACTGTATAGGAGGTCCACCAGCATGGACCTCTTAATTTGAAGTATCTGGAGGATTCTGTATGGAGGAATGGTCTCAGATCCCTTGTATTCTCCAACCTCATCAGGCATTATAGGGGAAGACTCAGAGCTGTTACTGTATCTTGGCAAAGGGTGGTAGCACAAAATATTGACAAAAAGGGTGCCAATAATTGTTGCACACCAATAAGATTTGTTATAAGCCTGTGTTGTGTTTGCAATAGTTTGATATCCATGAGAGCACAGTATTTCTGTGATTTTTTTTAACAAAAGATCCTCTTTTCTCATATTTTCCAAGGGTGCCAATATTATTGGAGGGCACTGCATATAAATGAGATGTTGGCAAGCACTTAAATAAACATGTAATAGGATGTACTGTTTATTGCTATTATAGTTTGCTGCATGAATAATTTTTGTTGCAATGAACACATTAATCACTGCAAATCACCCCATTAAGCACCATCATTATCTAGCAGCTTATGAAATAGTACTTGATTCAGCACATCATAATTATTGCACAATGAACTAGAGGTAAAGTGGCACAGTGTGAAGGTTAGGCAGGGCTGATAAACACTACATCTGCTGTGTGGTGTAGCAAGTGACTGGAATGTGTGGGTGGCTATTTTTCATGCATAATTTTCATTGAACTTCCAAAGCCTGTAGTTATGTCTCAGTTCTGAATTTCGCAATTCCTGTTTAAATTTCTCACTTGATGAAATGTCATTGGAGGAAAATGTCAGAGAAAATGCCATTCAGTGCTATTCTATCTATCTATCACCGATTAGTCGAGACCTACCTTCGGTCACTTTATGCATCATCACTCTCCACGTATTTCATCGACGTGATCCACAAAGCATTTCGGCAGAGGTAGTGGGGTAGTTTGCCATTGCTTTCCCCACCCCTCCCCATTTATCCCCATTTATCCCCATTTATCCCCATTTATCCCCATTTATCCCCATTTATCCGGGCTTGGGACCGGCGTGTAGCTGCTGCCAGACACACAGCTGGGTATACACACTCACACTCCCATTCATACACTATGGACACTTTAGACACGCCAATCAGCCTAACATGCATGTCTTTGGACTGGGGGAGGAAACCGGAGTACCCGGAGGAAACCCCCGACACACGGGGAGAACATGCAAACTCCGCACACACATGGCCCTGGCGGGACTCGAACCCCGGACCCTGGAGGTGTGAGGCGAACGTGCTAACCACTAAGCCACCGTGCGCCCTTCAGTGCTATTACATGTTTGTAAAAAATAAAACAAAATAATGAAAGGAAAAGAATTTTCCTGTATCATATTTTATGTTGAATTACATCATGTTTTTTTGGTGTCCAACTACCTACAGCTAACAATGAGGACAGACTGATTCTTTCTTCAGTTCACAAAGTTTGGCTTCTCTTGGGGAAATATAAAAATGTAACCAAAATACTTTTCGCTTGATCATGTTTCATACTATATTTTATTTAATCACCTGTTAAACTAGATCTCTGATTTATGCCCTAGTCTTCACTCAGAAATATTTCTTCGTTGTTTTCTCAGGGCTTGTCTGTGGGAGAGAAGGCGAGCATCCAGCAGTGGAGGGGATGAACATCTGGCACAAGTGAGCCTGCCATTGGGGGATTCTTCATTCTGTTAGAAGAGGACAGAGTTGATCTTACAAAATTATAGCTTTAGAGGGACAAGTGGAAAAAAGAACATTTCTCCAAAAGCCACAAGACGACAAGCAAAAAGAGAGTAAACACTGTAAATATATAACTTTTTAATGAAAGCCTTGTAGTCTAAACATGGATTGGATTAACCAAAGAGTAAATTATGGGATGTTCTTGTACTATAATGGGCTTGGACCTATATGTAACGGATTTTTGAGGTTGTGAATGAGACATGTTTATTGAAAAAATATTTGTTTAAGTTACTCATTAAGGATTTGAATACTAATGTGTCATTAAATGTTCTCAAATTTCTTGTTTTTGTGTGTGTGTTTAAGTTTAGCAGAAGTTATGGCTAATATATTACATTCGTAACAGCCCAAAAACAAACAGTGGAAAGTAGACGAGCCTTTTTTTTTGTACCAAAGGCTCATTTATGTTACTTTCACACTATATTACATATATTTTACCAGTATAGTGATTGCTGCAGGGATTTAATTGAAGATTCAGATAGAAGCTGGTGTTTAAACGAGATGAGAAAGTCACAATGAAATGTTGCAAACAACGTTAATTAGAGTCCTACTAAATGTCCCTGCTGTGCTTCTATCTATCTACAGAAACTCTTTCCGGCTCTGAGCAGCTGGGCACAGTGTGACTTGAAAACTCTAAAATAACAGAGCAGAACTAAATTTAATAGGATACAAAGTTACAAAAATATAAAACATTTTCAGTTGGTTAGGACCATCATCAATGCATGAAGAGAAAAAAAAATCCTACAAACCAAAGGCACAATCACATACAAAGGCACCATCACATAACCAGTTAGCTTGACTGATGACAATCACTCAATAGTTGGTATAATTAATCAAAAGGACACAATTAATCTAATTTTTAAAAACCACAACCTTCATTATTACAATCCAAAAAAATTCAATCAGTTGAGATTAAGGGACGAGTGTAATACACATCAAAATAGATAAATAATGCGGTCCTAAAAACAGGCAGAATCAAATGGACCGTTCAGTCCACAAGGTTGTAATGATTTCAAAGAGGAAATCCAGCAAGCTTCATACTGTAATAATGTTAGTTTGGTATTGTTGTGGTATTGTTTCTATTACTAGGAAATAACAAATTTATTGTCTGTATTTTATTGATTCTGCTAAATTAAAATGTTGTGTAACTGGAGAATTTGAATCTTTTCACTAAATAGCACTGTGATGTTCACTAATGTGCGCATATAACTGTCTCTAAGGTCTCCCACAAACTCATATTTTTCTGTCTCTCAATTACTTCACATAAATTGGACACAACCTATTTCAGCACTGTGGAATAATGTTGCCCAGGGAAAGCCATGGCTGAGGTGATAAATGTAATAAAAGAACCCTTAGTATTCAACAGGATATGGGTTAAAAATTCCCAATTTTTAGACTACAGGCTAAGTATTGCTTAGGATTGCATTTAGTTTTCTCTTTTCATGACACTAATCATATAGTCATGCTGGTGTTAAAAAGGGTGCACTTCACATTTCTTGAAATAATCAGTGAAATAATTTCTTGAAATAATCCCACCTTACAATGGCAAGCTCCAAAGCACCAAGATTTAAAAGCTCATCAGTACACATGTACAGAATAAAACACATGTGCCATGACATGTGTCATGCTTTTATAAGAAAAATAATCAATGGTGTTGGGGTGTGATTTTTGCCTTCTGTTGAAGATCCATTATACCAGCCAATAAATGTTAGAATTAGAGATTCAACTGTTTGTTGGTTTGAAGCACAGCAAACAAGTTAGACATGCTGTATAATATACTGTATGTATCCACTATTATCAAGGACCTTTTAATCAGATTTAATTGCATGTGTTTTCAATAAATCAACTGAGCAGGAAATATGTAAATGTGCAGAACCATTACAATGCATATATTCTTTATTTCTACTCTGGAGGAGCATTCCTATCCCCATTACTTTTCCACCCGGAACACCATGCTGGAGTTTTCAGATTTTTTTGTCTATGTCTTAGCTTCTTGGTTAAAACCCACAATCACTCTAATTTTGTACACATTGATCACAGAGTATTCACAGAATCGTCTTAACCCAAGGAGACATGGTATTAATTTTTTTTTTCCACCAAAAACAAGCCTTTTAAAATGCTACATGTTTTAGGGATTCAGTGTCATGTACTTAAATATGTAGCAAAATGGTGGCCACTATAATCATGCTGGATTTGTTAAATTAAAGGTTTTTACATGAGGATACATTTCATCCAACTCATCTTCCATCCATACATCCATCTTCTAAACCGCTTATCCTTCCTTTAGGGTCACCTGGAGCCTATCCCAGGGAGCATGGGGCACAAGGCGGGGTACACCCTGGACAGGGTGCCAATATCCAACTCATCGAGGGCGGCTGTGGCTGAGTCGGTAGAGCGGGTTGTCCACTAATCCGCTAATCGTGGGGTTGGCGGTTCGAATCCCGGCCCGGGTGATCCCATGCCGAATTGTCCTTGGGCAAGACACTGAACCCTAAGTTGCCCCCGATGGCAAGCTAGCACCTTGCATGGAAGCTCTGCTACCATTGGTGTATGAGTGTGCACTTGTAAGTCGCTTTGGATAAAAGCGTCTGCTAAATGAATAAATGTAAATGTAATGTAAATCTTCCAATGCATAATGTTTGAGAACATTATTACCTGTGAAATACCATATGTACATTAACACGTGTTTTAGTTGGCCTTCAGATCAACTACTATGCCATATTATGTTTTAAATTGAAATGTCATATTAATATTTATTGTGTGACTGTTACAGTCACCCTACAATGATGTGAAATTTAAAAAAAGATAGTTGTCCCTGTCCCAAAACCATATTTAATTGAATTTATTAGTTGATTGTTCTGCTATTGTTTGGATATGGCATGTGCATTAAAAAAACCCTTTAAAAATGGTCCACAGAGTCTGAATATGTATTAACATTATGGCAAATGTTTCCTGAAGTAGCATCATGACACAAAATTTAATCTAACAGAGACAGCTAAAGAAGAGAACAGGACATTTATTGAATTATTTCAGTTCCTGTAACACATGCAATTTTTCAAAAGAGCCTTCATCTAAATAATATATACAGTGAGTATAAAAGGAGAAAACTTCCCTCATAAATGTCAAACATTTCCATGGTTTTGTGAAATGCATTTTCATAATTAAAAATGATTTCCAAATTACTACCCCCACCACCCAGAAACATCTGGATTTATAATGCTTGCAGATTCTGGGCTTCATGGATCATAATGAAAATCTATATAAAAACACCATGAAAATGTTATGGCTGTGGAAATGCTTACATTACCTGTATCTATTCTAAAGTTTTAAGGTTTCTCTGAGGTGGTACATTTGGTCTTGATTCAGAATATTTGGAACTGATGAATTATTATTATTATTATTATTATTATTATTATTATTATTATTATTATTATTATTATTATTATTATTATTATTATTATTATTATTATTAGGGGCAAAGCCCAGAAGGGGCTGAAGGGATCTGTTGAGTCTGTTAGTCTTTTTCTTCCATCTTCTGTTCTAACACAGATATGTTAGTCTTTTTCTTCTTCCCCACTGGGAGTTTATGGCAGCTATGTGAACTGTAAGTAGGAAAATAATGAAATTTGGACCAACCCTATAGCACCACCACTAGTTCACAAGTTCACTTTTCAAATGGTTATAATTGTTGAATACTTTGCCCTAGAGAAAAGAACTTTAGTTAATCAGATTACTCTTTGCATGGTAATCACAATAGATATCTTACATTAAGACTTCACCCATTACAGTACTCACCATTTTTTGAACAACCAAATGGGGG
>JAFFST010053409.1:59304-71560 GCA_022414735.1 Noturus placidus
AAAAAAAAAAAAACCCTGCCACCCATGAACTCATTATTTACACCTGCAACTTTGCTCAATTAGTTCATACCCTGATCTGTATTCAGATTAAACCTGAAGTGGGTGTGGCCTAAACCAGAAGAGTTTTTTCTTTTCTTTGTTTTTAAATGGAGATGTACAGGACTACTGTTATATTATTATTATTATTATTATTATTATTATTATTATTATTATTATTATTATTATTATTATATTTGTTTGCACCTACCCACTACATTTTCTAATTAATTTAGTTCCATTTTCCAGAATATACAGTAAACCAAAATCATAGAGACTCTGACACATGCAGTTACTAAGAATGAATGAATGATGTAAATTCATTGCTGTAAGTGCATTGTTCACTTTCATGTTAATGAATGTAGTCTTTGTTTGTCCGATGAGCTTCATAAGTAACTGCTCACAAGCATGAAAATAAGAACCTGTGATCCCTGTTTTAGCAAGATGACAAGATACTTTCTGGCAAGCTTTATAAAAAAATAATATTGTGCGTCCTATTTGTATCTGTATTTGTATCATTATATGTTCAATCCTAATAATTCATATTTGATTAAATCCTTACAACTCACCATACTATGTTACATCTCAGTGATATTACTTCTTATTCACTGAAGAATAAAAGAAATACAGTTTCACTAAACCACATGTTAACAGTTTTTTGGTTTAAGCATAATATTGCTATGCAGCATAATCATATCATGCTGAAATCACCTTTAGTAGTTCAGTGCACACTTGCCAAACTTCTCTTCAGCATTGGCTCCCAAGTGCCAGTCATGCAAACATGTCCTCCTGCAGATTATTGCCACAGCTGTTTCCTATTTCCTTTCTCTGAACCCTGCCAGTGCTGCATTACTTTATTCACTGGTACCTCTGCTACCAACATACTAATGTTTTCCAAAAAGTATTTAGCTATACACCCTAAGTTGTAATCCATTTCAAACACCTAGTGCTGGCAGCTGGAAAGTTAAAGAAGAGTCTGGTTGGATGCAGAGCATTACTGATCTTCAGTTTCTCATACTGGCTGCCAGTGCTGGAGGGAAAATACTCTATTTGACACTACTTCACAGTCCTTTAAATATGTTACACAGCTAGAGGTGTATATTAAAGTACTCCAGCAAAACGCTCCGGTTTAGTCCTACTATTTTATTTGGCCATTTTTTAGGGGTGCAACGCAATGCCACTATCTGTATATGTTTAGTGCTAAAATATCCATATCATTATCTGTATATTAATGTGAACCCTACCCTATGCTTATTCACAGAGACTATGCCAGTACTGTCAGCATAGTCTCTGTGAATTCTGACTCTGACAGTTCCACAACCTCAGCCACAACACTTAAGTTCAAAACTAGAGATGTCTGCAGGTCTATGTTTGCTTATTTATTTATTATTTTATTTGTTCAAAATACAAAAAAACCTAGTAACCCAGTTTATGCCACAGAGACCCTGACCAGGCAGTTACAAATAAACGCATTGTGCAGCACCATAAGCTCATGTTTATGAATGTGGTCTCATGCCGGCATAAAGGTAATACCTCCTACTCACTTTTTTGTTCTGTCCCATAGTATCCAAATTTTATTCTGAGAAAGCGTTCTAAAATAATACCTTAAATAGTGCAGTTACTATTCATATCTGTGTTTGTGTCTGTTTCATAACACATTATCTGTTCGTTCCAAATAATGCATTTGCATTTGGTTGACATTACTGCAGAGTCAAGTGCTGATGACATACGTTGAGTGGGTGGCTTTAATTAACCCCTAAATTCCCAGAACCTGTCAGCAGACCCAGACTTGCATTCCTCAGCTCTTGTAACTACACACCTTTCCTGTTAGTTTCAGTGCAGTTACTAAATAATTCATAGTGGTTAAAGAATAATATGCTTTAGGATAAATCACTGAGAATTTATGGGGTTAGTTGATGCTGGCCAGACAACCTTGAAGTGGCAATGCTTCAAGGTTTAATTTAACCCTCTGAGTATTTGGCTTTGTTTCTAACAGTTAATAGAGTTTAGCTGAGGCCTTCTTTTGGTCCCCTTGGTCCCCAGATGGTAAAAATTCGTTGAACATCTGTGTTTGTCTGGACCTACTGTAGAACACATCCCCTGGTGTGCGAAAAGAGGTGGCATTGTCTGATGCCCAGATGTCTGTTGATGCAACTATGGCATTGAATTTAAGGATATTTATTTAAAGGAAGAGGGGGTAATTAAATAAATTATTACTTGTGTTTACAGATATACATATAGATATTAATGTGTTTGTAGATATACTATATATGTAGTACACATGTTTTGTCGGAAACATATTAATTTAGTTGTTACAGCATTACACTAAAACAAATATATCTATTTGAATATGATTAGCATCTAGTAGATTTTCAAAACATCAGTTTTATAAAACAAAAACAAACCTGAAATCTCACATTTATATGTACTTAGACATAGACTTCTATGAGACATAGATTTCTATGTATCTAGGGTTACCAACCCTGTCAGACTCTGGGAATTTGGCTCAGAGTACCAGAATGGGAAAAAAAATCCCAGAGATTTTCTGGCAGGTTGAAATGTAAGTAAAGGAAATGTAAGAAAGGTAAGTAAAATAAATCGAAACGTTTGAACATGTGGGTTTATTTAAATGACATGAAACTAGGGTTGCCAATTTAATGTGACCACATTCACTGAGATTTTTTTTTCTTGCAGGCTGGGAATTGGGTGTTATGTGTATATTAAATGTATTATTGTATCTACAAGTTCAATTTTTATAGATTATTATTATAATTTCAGTAAAATTGGGAATTTACATCCTATACCAAAGTGACCTCCTAAACATGGCAATTTTATACTTCTTTACTAATCATCATTTTATTTGACATCTAATAATAAGATGGTTTTGTATCCTTTTCTGCCAATGAGCATCAACAACTCTTTTTGTCCTCAGAAAACTCAGATGTCCTCAGAAATATATATATATATATATATATATATATATATATATATATATATATATATATATATATATATATGTCCCAAATCAGCTTTACAGAAATATATAAGTACAGGATATAGATTTAAAATGTATGAGTGCATTACATTTATGAACATTTTCACGTTTTATGCTCAGCTACTTAAATCTGCAACAGTTTGTTGGTTTTGAGGAGCATCATACAATTAGCAGCACATTCACTTCGCCACAAACCAGAAAAACTGGTATGATTTTACATAGTAAAATCCATTGCTGTTGATGTCTTAATCCTTTTCTGCACTTAAAGGTTGTATGAAACATATTGTTATGTTCTCTAGTGTAATTTGAAAGAATAAATACCCCTGTGAACCTCTGGTGAACATGATTTCTTTAAGTGACCCTAAAATAAAAATCTATTTGTTTTTCCTGGAACAGATTTCTTTTTAACAAATCGGTCATCTGATGTCATCAGTGTGTGCCTCCACCTTTTCCATATAACAACATACCCAGTGTTACATTTAGATATGAATCACACTGTTGTTTAGCTTTGTGTGTCTCCCTTGGCGAAGCAGAAGACCTTTTGTCTGTCTTCTAGCAGATCTTCTGGACAATGAAGATAGAAGCAGCTACTATGAGTATGAATCAAACAGCACTATAAAATGCTTTGCAAGCCTTTTATAAAAAAACAAAAATACATACTGCTGTTTTACCAGATGGATCTGGGTCTAGCCTGTAGGGGGAATTTAAGCCTGAGTATTAGGTGATAAATATGAAGCTGGTGAACAGACAGAGCTCAGATCATAAGTCAGCCAAGAAGAAAAGGTTTTCATAGAAGAAACACAGACCTGAGACATACCACATGAGCTTCTGCTCGAGCTATAAGAAGGACCTCTAGATTTCTCCAAATATCTGGGGGGTAAGAATGCCTCTGAAATTCTGTTGACAGATGTGAGTAGGGGAATGTCTATTATATCTTCAAATACACCATATATCCCTCACTGTGTTTTTATCAGACATCTATTCATCATTTACACTACTCCATGATTCATCTAGTAACTGTGTAACCTTCTTTATGTAGTTAAATCTTTGATCAGCTGTTAGTGCTGGATGAACCTTTGGTTTATATCTTTTTATACGATGAAAAGATTGCTGAAAGCCCTGCCGTTGCTGTCAAAAAAGCTGAAAACACTTTACATTTATACTAAATTTATCAGAGGCATCTGGACATGAGCTGACTTTGAGAAAAGTATGAATCCCACTGCATCACCTTACCAAAAAATAAAGCACATGTGTATGTTCAGTCCACAATACAGTCTGGGCATACAGCTGTCATTCAATGCAAGTCAGGTTTAATTAGGATAGCTCTTTAAACCAATTAAATTTCATTTAAATAGTCCAGATGTAGCTTTAGATCCCTAAAGAGCTAGCCAGAGGTGACACTGACAGGGATGATAGAGATTCATCCTCTTCTGAGTGATGCCAGATAGTGTGATTATAAATCATTACAGTATACAGGTGTAGAAGTATAAAGTCAAGCAGTGTTTAGTGTGTTGAAAGGATTGTCATAATGACCATATTTTGAATAGGATGAGCAGAGTTTTCTTTTATTGATTTATGAACAGCAGCAGTTCAGTTTCCAGGTTATATAATCCAATGAAGCAAGAGTGAGACCATGGCATAAACTGTTTTGGAGAAGTGCAGATCTTTTGAGTGTACATGTGAGTATCCACAACAGTAGAACTTGAGAAGTCAGAATGCTTCGAGCGTCAAATAATAAAATGGTACTGTTGTACATCATTAATATGTCATGACCACAATGAATTTTTGTTGTTGTTGAAATGACATCAGTATATCTGCATTAATTTTAAAGAGAGGCCACACAGTAAGAATACAGCAACTGGAAAACCAGAACTCTCTAAGGAAGTTGACTGGCATTACATGGATGTGTACTTTTCTATATTTTGCTTCAAGTATAAATGGGCAGTGAGCTGTGTTTATTTCCATGAGCTGACTCATTGAAATAGCATTCCCAAAATTGCTTTTGGTCAGGATTTAATGAAAAGGGTAAATACACTATTTGAAATATAATTAGAAATTATTTCATTAAAATGTTATGAGAGACTCATTTGTATATTCTATTTTTTAATATGTTAATATAATTTCTAAGACCTAAAATATAAACAAAATATGCTCTGGTTCTTTAACTGCATCAAAGAAATCATTTAGTACTGACCCTTGGCCTGTCCACTGACCGCCGACCTGTCCACTGAGAGGAGAAGGCACTGAAGCATTCTGTGGAAGGAAATGAACTCATATGGGAAATGAATTCTTGGCAGCCTGAAAGCTGGTCATGGGCTCCTGAGTTTAATTGATACAAAGGAATGAAAATTTTTAGGCCAACTGTTGATTTCATGCTGACATAATGTAATGTATACATTTTATTAAATATTTATTATGTATAAGTTATATAAATGAATGAACTTTTTGTTATAAACGAAAAATTCAAAAAAAGTCAGTGAAGATATCTTCTACATATTTGGCACAATGTCTCCAAACTCACTTTAGGAGCTTCTACAAACATTTTAAAATATTAATTTGTGTGATTGTCACATATCTGTTTGTAAATGATTCAATGTACTGAGAAAAGAACAGAACCTGTATACTTGTAAAAAAATATATATAATAAATGTTTAAGGGAATTCCTCCAATATAATGTAAAGTATGCATCATTAACACATAACACATTCAAAACTACAACCATTACACAATAACAACAAATATCTTAAATTCAGACAGATATGAGAGAATGTTGTACCAGGGTTTTTCTTATGTAGTTTTATTCAACTTTCCAAAGTATTCATGTTTTCCCAGCAGTTTTGTTGTATCCATGTGTAATCCAGTGGTGATTGCAGCGTTTTTGTGCTTACTTGAAACATAACCACACATTCCTTCCTAAACATTCTGGATGATCTCCTTTGAAAGCAGTGGAGTATTTTAACACTTGAGGGATTTAAGTCTTAATAAAGTATGTTATTTGCAATATTTAGTAGTGATTTCAATTACTGTCTGGCAACGCGTACTATCCGGATATATTACAAATCCTCATAATGACTCTGATACACAGACTCCACAGGAAACCCATTCAGCGATAGAACCACAGCTAAATACGTGACCTTTTGTTTTCAATTTAAATGTTTGGCAATGTTCAAGTGTTCATTGACTGCTTTGAAAACTGCCCTTAGACGTCATTTAGTATAAGTGAACAGTTATTAAACAGGTTTTTTGTTCTTTTCTCAGTACAGGGAGATGTCTTTAAATTCGTGTCCTTGTTAATCACCCCTAAGGGTGGGTAAAAATGGGTTTAAAGACACCTGAGTATTACTTGTAACTAATGTTCTATGTTTAATTATAAATTAAATCCCAAGAGTATTTTATTCATTAAAACGCTAAATAATATAAAAAAAAAAAGCAGTGCGATATAGGTATTAGCATGTGACATGCGTGTTGTGTTTTCTCTTATATGTTGCAATATAGTCAGTAACTTAAAGGGCAAAATGAACCAGCACATGCCTACTGGGACTGTGTATGTGCAAGCTAAGCAAAAAAATAAAATAAAATAAATAAAAGGCCTGGATGTAAATACTGACTTTTCAGCATGCTAAGAGGGCTTTTAAAGTCGCATAATTTATTCTTCACATTTACAGTGGTCGATCTGGAATCTCTCAGAAATTACCACACTAAATGTGCCATGAGCCTTACACAAACATCCAGCAACATCCGTGAATTTATCAAAGGACACATTAACAGAGGGCATCCAAAACCAACACATTTTATGGACCAAAGTAAAAGAGCAAAAAATCCCAGATCTGGTTAGCACTGAGGTGAAGTGTGCATGGAAGATTTGACCCGCCGCTAGACTTGGCAACCAGGTATGGAGCGTCTATGAATAATGTGTCAAGCATACCCGAGTCTTGTTATAATTGGCATTTAATGTGCTGAGCTAATGTGCTTAGTGTACAGCTGAAAATGAAGAAACAAAAGCAACCTCTAGAACAAAATGGATTCTGTCCAACGTTGAATGGAGTAATCATTAGTTCTGCACATGGATACAGCCAATCACAACATGTAACTCTGCCTCAGCTTGACTGTATGACCACTGTTGAGGGAGCTACTTTTACAAGCATCATTATGGTTCATTGAATAGTGATTTATCAGTAGGGGATGGAACTTTAAGTGCTTCATGTTGTGCAAAACCAGGGTAAGTGGTATCTGTCAGTGAGAAGACATGTGATGCTTTAAAAATGTCAGATGGGGAACCTTTACCAGATAGCAACAGTTTAAATGATGGAAACGGTAGATCAAGGCAATGATTTAACAAGAAGTCAGAAGTGCAGTGTTAATAATTACACCAGTGAAACCAGGGAATCGAGAAAAAGGCTAAGCAAATAAATGCAAACAGTCAGAAAACTTCACAAACATCCAGTGAGAAAACATTTATATACAGAGTTAATGAATGAAAATTAGATAGAGATGTAATCAGCAGGTGAATGATACAATGTATGAACTGGAGTCTGGAGCAGTGGCTCCTGGATTGGCGGTGGTGGAGCTGGATGTGACATACAGTATGTATCAGCCATACTTTATGAAGTTTGCAGCATTGCATTTTGAGCCCAAGACTGATCTGAAGTGACAGCATGTATTGTATTGTGCTCTAAATTCTCCCAGCAATATCTTATGGAAACCCAGGTGAAAGTGACAATATCAGCTCTTGTATGCATCCCTCATTTTAATGGCTTCTCTGGAAAAAAGTAAACAAGTAAAAGTGAAACAGCATTCACAAAATGATGATCATTAATTGTAAGTTCATTGTACTTTGAGAAAAATCTGTAGAAGAGAAGCACAGCACTGTCACGATTCCCCCTGTTGGCCAGCCGTACCATGGCTGGATCTGGCGGCCTCTGGTGGCCGAACACTGGCAGTGACCATCCTCAGTGTGCCGGTGGACTCCATTTCCCAGCAGCCACTGCTGGTCACGTGGGTTCACTCAGGGTCACGTGGATTCTGACACCTGTGCCTTGTTTTTGTTAACGAACACTGGGGTTGTATATATAGTGCTAGTAGAGCACAGAGTTTTGGTCTTTCGTTGTGTGTGTGAATAGATTTAGACGCCTGTCACAGTGCTTAGATAATTAGCCGGAGAAGTAAGCTTTGTTCCTCGTTCATGTGCCTGAGAAGCAGGTTTTTGTTTTCATGTTTTCTTAGCTGAAGTATTTTTGTTCCTAGCACTTTTTCTGAGTTTCGTGCTGGCATTTGTATTATTTTGTGTGGATCTAAAGTTTCATTTAATAAATCAGCGTAAAGCCAGTCTGCGCCTGTTTCCGCCTCATTCAACCCAACGTGACAAGCACTCAGTGTGATGGTCTTTAAGGACATTTCAAGGGATGATGCAGGAGACAGGGCTTTGTCCTATTGCTTGGGTGCTATTCTTGTCCTTCTTCCCATAGAACTTCTGTTTTGTTTCCGTTCCCTTTCCTAAGCTGTGGGCCAAAAACAGAGTGTCCTTCATGTCATGTTTGTCTATTTGTCACAGCTTGGGAATTGGCACCTTGAACAAGGACACAAAAGCAAAAGCAATGTAATCTTTCAGTCGCAGCAAGGTAAAATGCTTCGTGTAGGATTTGTGAAACATTAACATTACATTGCAACTGCATTTGCTGGAAATCTGCTTTTATGCTTTACATTGTAGAACAATAATAAAATAAAATTAAATTAAAAAAAATAGGAAAAGATACTACTTATATGCCAGCCAAGCACACGGTACATTATAAATGAGTGCACATCATATCCTTTCAATGGGAAAACACATTTTTGTTTAATTCCTTTTAAAGGATGGAAGAATGACACATTCACAAGATATTTTAATGGTACATATTAGTCCCTTCCTGAAAAAAACTGTAGAATAGTATGTAAAAAAATCATGGTATGGTACCTGAGAACAAAACAATATAATCATGATACTTGCAGAACGATTATTAAATAGGACATTAAATTACATATAATTCTGCAAAAGCACTTGTATTTGATTACAGAGTAGTAGAAGTAAATACATATAATAAGCACAAGTTGTCCAGTCGAAGGACAAATTACTCAATGGGACAAATGTCAGAAATGTAAGTAATAATTACCTTAGTTTGAGTGTAAGAACTGGATAAGGGCAAACCCATTCCCATGGTCCAGCAGTCACACTCATATTTTAGAAGACTCAGACTGAACACTGTTTTTAAGCTAAAAAAAAAGTTTAAAAAATGTACCGGATGTGTCTTAGCAATTACATTCACCCTAGTTCAATCACCTAGATGACTTGCTGCACTCTAAATGAATGGTATATCCATTAGGAAAGATGTTAAACCTGAAAACACATGAATTATAGATGTAAATATTTTTATCATGGTCTTGAACCATATTAATATACCAGACAGAGGCATTAACTCCGAGAAACACTGTCATCATTAAATTACAGAACGTTAATAACAACCTGCCAAACTCTCCTAATTCAACTTACCAGTTAATCACCAGGTTTAGTAGAGCATTAAATAAAAATGACCAAACTGTGCTGTACTCAAATTTTTCAGGACTGGAACTGAGGTTTAATAAATGCCACTGTAAAAAAGCTTCACCCAGACGTGACATGTAATGCCTTCTGCACAATATCAACCACAGCAAGTAACTGCATGTCTTTAAACACTATAATGCTTCACATGACTAAAATCCATCATGGCTTGTTAGGCTTAGAGTTTTGGAAAGCTAAATACACTAAAAGGTCTTGACTCAGCTTATTTTGGATAGCATAGTCTTTAGCCACCCATGCAGACTTACACACATTTACCAAGCTATTGTCCAATATGAGTTTTTTTTACCATAATTCTAGTAGACTTTCTATAGATTGCAGTGTTATAATTTCCCTGTGTAGCCTGACTGTGAGACTTAAAAGTTTACATACACAAGTATCTAAATAAGGAACTGCACAATGTGTAGAGAATATATGGTCAAATGTCTGTATACTACCAATTGAACATGAACCTACATGATTGTACTTGCACCAATGAAATCTTTTAGGTCTGTTCTGTCATTTAAGGTAAAATATTAAATTAATCAAGCTAATGCAGTGAATTTAATGTGAAAACACTGATATTGACAGTGCAGGAAGCCCAATAACTGCCATCAGGAGTTTTATTTTATTTTATTTGTCTTAGTATTCTTATTATTCTTCAACTTCTATTTAAATAATTATTAATGCATCCAGGTAATGTTATGCCACACATAAATCTAATCTAAATCTGTCAGTTATTCCAATTCTTGTGGGGCATTTGGTCCCCACAAAGATATAAAAACAAACATGCACACACGCACACACACACACACACACACACACACACGGCTGAACTCAACAAATCAGCGGTTTTGTTTGGTGACTTTGTCACTATGAGCAAAACACACGGTTTTGTGGTTTGTTGTTTTGTTCTTCTGGGTTTTTAAAATGTGCCAAGCTAAGATTTTAATGTTGAAATTTAAAGGTGATGATAGTCTAAGTCCTTAGGGCGTCTACACTGCGGGTTGCCATGTACATAAAAATTTGTGATCCAGTCAGTTAGCCAAGAGTCTCAGTTACTTTTGTAGTGTGAGTGAATTTCCATCCTGAATAGAGCTCCACTAAAGAGCAATACTGAATATGTGAGGCTATGGTTTTACAATAAGCATACATTTCACATTTTAATGCCCATTGGGCCTGGTTCTGTGTGGCATGGTTGTGGTTGTATTGCAATCGTATAAAAATCACTCACTCAATCAATCAATCAATCAATCAATCAATCAGTCAGTCAACCAACTAAACAACCATCCAACCAACCAACCAATTAATCAACCAACCAACTAAGCAATCAGGCGGTCAGTTAGTTAGTCATTACATAGGTAAACAATATGTGACCTTTCCTGACATTTCCAGAAATAACTGCATATCTAAAAACTGCACACAATTTCAGAATAGCCTACAAAAAAAAATAAAGATGGACAAAAGAGTGAAACATGCATAAATCTGCTTTAACCATTTTTTTCTGGTCAGGGTTGTGTTGAATCTGGAGCAGTTTGACACCAGTCCATCTCAGAGCTCCCTGTACACATACATTCACACACTCATTTACAGGGGCAATTTAGTGTAGCCCACTGGTCACCAGACCACTTCCTGGAGATCTACCTTCCTGAAGACTTTATCTCCAACCATCGTGCCCACCTGACCATCTCACCATTACCTTAAAAAGTTCTTGATCAACTAAAACAGGTGTGTTAGATTTTGGTTGGAGATGAAACCTGCAGGAAGGTAGATCTCCAGGAACACGGCTGGTGACCACTGGTGTAGCCAATCCACCTAGCTACATGGTTTTGGACAATGGGAGGAAACTGGAGAACCTTGAGGAAACCCATGTAAATGTGGGGAGAACATGTTGATAATGAACACCCTGCAACCTGAGCTTAGGATCAAACCCACAATCCTAGAGCTATGAGGCAGTCGTATATAAACGTGAAGTAATCCATGCACGTGAAATGATTTGAAGCCAATCAGCCGAGGTTTACATTAGTTAGAATTCCTGTGGTAAATTTACAAACACTCATGAGCATGAGTAGAATATAAACATTTTATTCCAAAATTACATGGCTTTTATGAATACCAGATTTCTTGTGTAAATGATCATATGAACAATTTACAAATAAATCTGTTCATATTTGGCTGGATAAATGAGGCCTACTGACTCCACTCTTTTAGTAAATCCCTAGATCATTTAGATTCCAAGCATGACCTTACTCTTATAAGGTTCTATATCTCATTCACTTTTAATCCAGATTTACCCTTATAATACCTAAGGTCATACAATGGAAAGAGGCACAACGCATTGATGCGGCCATTAACATTACCATACAGGGGAAGTCTTAAGAATGGAGGTCTTCGCAATTTCTCAGTAACATGACAAATAGGCTAGTGAGGGAACACTTGTTTAACGACGTAAAGCATACAGTAAGTGATAACAAGAACTAACTAGGTTTGCTGATATTCCACAACATTAACATCATTTTAAATTGTTAAAAAGCGCGATGCTGTCCGGCTGAGCGAGAGATGGAGTAAGACGCAACTTTCGGGGCTCCTGCAACTCCATTTAATATAATTCTATAGGCGCTTTTTTGTGGAGGTTTTTTTTTTGTGAAGTGTTGCGG
>JAFFST010053409.1:79173-90884 GCA_022414735.1 Noturus placidus
AAAAAACCAAAAAACCTCTAATTAAATAAATGGGTACCTCATGTTACATTAAATGAGTATTCAATGAAATACTACATAATTACTACAAATCAATTTAGAGTAGGCATAAGCATTCCTCCTTTTTGTTGTTATAATATTATTACATATTAGGGTTGTAATGTAATATGAACACGTTATATGGAATTAACAGATATTATACGTCATGCAAAAAAAAATAAGTACACCCCCTGGATTATTTATTTATTTATTTATTTATTTATTTATTATATTTGGACAAGCAAACATTTGAGTGCTTATTAATGAAGGTGATACACATAAATTCACATACAATTACACATAAAATGTACATTTTGTAGTAATTTTCACAATCCTAATGAACAAAAAACAGATCAGTCACTTGTTTGGAAATATATATATATATGTATTATTTTTTTTAAATAGAACCTACTGAAATTTTGTTGTCAGGATATATCACGAGCTGGTACAAACGAAAATGTGTGAGTGGGATTAAAAACACAGTCCGGCACACATCTCAACTTTGACCAATTATAACTGATGGGGTGTAGCTGAGGTTGAGGAACTGTCAGAGTCAGAATTTAAAGACCATGTGAAATTTGTTTTGGAATTTCTACCTTTGGGTTTTCCCCCACCATTGTTTCTGGGGACATAATGGTAGGGCTTATATTTAATATTTATATTTAATATTTTATATATATATATATATATATATACTGTATATATATATATATATATATATATATATATATATACTGTATTTTGTTTTAAATCACTCCCACTTCTAGTTCAAGTCTAAATACTTATACAGATACAATTATTTGGAGTACTAAACAGATACAGATATTGTCATTGTGTTACTACAGTATATAATTGTGGTCATCACATGCTGCTCTACAGTTGTTAAAAATGGATACACGAGAGCTTCTTTTGCATATAAATGCATACAAATTCAGAACAGATTGAAATTGTTGATGTCTCAATGGGCTATTCGCTCTGATTAAAGCACAGTGCTGTGTCTCTAGTGTGTACTGTGGAACAGTGTAGGGAATAAAATGAATTTTAATATGCAGGTTAAACAAGGACAATGCTCAGAAATCTGGACTTTATTTGTATTTTAATTCAGCTATGAATATTCAACACGTCAGCTCTTTGTGGTTATCAAACACCCAATGCCATCTGTCTGTTTTTTAAAAAAGTTAAGGAAAAAAAGCCAGGACCATTGAAACTCAACACTGAGAACAAGTGTTTCAAACTGAGCTAATGTCCATGCAGTATTCACTGTAAATCAGCCAATCTGCAAATGTTTTACCTGCCAACATCTACAGGGTTTGGTATTTTTTGCACCCAGAGTAACAGAGCAAACAGCAATCATCACAGTATGGAACTGAATCCTTCATTTTGAACAAATCAAGACCTTAATTCTTCTTAATAATGTCTCAAAATGTTAAACAAAAATATGATATTCTATACGTTATCATATTTGTCCTGTTAGACAAAAAATGTATAGGAGCAAGGAAAGGTATTGGATTGAATTGATTACAAATTATCTCATTCGGTTTATTAAAATTTCAATTCTTATGAATGTTCTATGAATGAAAACGTATGAGATTATGTTGATTGCATTGAATTTTGGTAGGAAATGATAGTTTTTGTAAGTCTAAAGATGCATTAGTAGTATGCATTAAAGTCTCCAAAACAATGAATTCTGCAAATCTGCTTGTAACTTTACTGTTCATTGTTGCATCTGAATTTCACAGAATGTTTGTGTTCAGTGGTCATTTGTCTTAGTTGTTTATTCAATGTTGACTAGCAAGCATTCCTCTGATATCAAGCAGCTCTACACTTCTTAAGCACTAGTCATGTTTTGAAACCTCAATGTCATCATATACTTGAATTACTATAAAAATGCATCTAAAGGAACCCTAAGAGAATATTGCTGGGCTGAAAGAATGTTAGTGTTGACTGAAATTATACCCCTGTTTAACCCAAAATATTGTGGAAATGTCTGAGAGCGTATTAGTACCTCAAGATTAGATAATTTAGCAAGGCTTAAAGATGTCAACATGATTGGTGGCTCATATTGAGCTATGATCTATATATTCTTATTCCACCAACAGAAATCTGTTATATTTTAGCTAAGTAAGAAATCCAATGGATAATGAATATTTTTTTATCATTAAACTCTGAAACACATTTCCAGAACAAAACCATTATGTAGACGTTGGAGTTGAACAGCATTAAAATAAAAATAATAACAAACATGTGGCTTTAGGGACATGTACAGTACCACCCACTAATATTGGAACCCTTGGTAAACATGAACAGAGAAGGCTGTGAAAAATTGTCTTTATTGTTTAACCAAACAACTACAAACACAACACTGGTTTATTCAAAAACATCTTTGTTAAATATCTTTCTGACCCCCTAATCTCGAACTCTGGCACCAGCTTCAGTACCAACAGAGGAACCTGACTGTGGTAAAAAGTGCTATAGCGGCATTTCTTTGGAGTGTATATCTTAGCTGTCAAATATTTCAGAAGTACAAGACCACAGATTGACTGAAAACTATTTTCAGATTAGGCCCCTTCAGGGACCATCATGTCGAATAACACCAGTGTCTTGACAGGCTGAGGGCTCCCTAGGTCAAGGTTTGCTGAGCCAAGCCACTAGTGCCAAAAAACAGATATAACAATCCTCTTCGTTAGAACTCGTAATGCCTATGTAGCCACCGAATGGTGTTGCATTTCTAGCACTTACATTTTTGCCTTTTTCTCTCTTCGAAGTGTCCATACCTGTTAGCAAAACTCTATGACCCTTTTCGACATGCTGTTATGGTACTGCACATGGTGGAGCTCCCTGTAACACTGGTTGCTTGGCAGCGTTTCAGATTTGCATGATGGATGAATGTGGTGGTTGGCTAGGATGCGTCAACTGGTCTAATGGTTCCCAAAGGACCTCAGTCAGGTTTTGCTAAAGCTACATGAATGAATAACGAGCTGCTTTGGCTTAGCTCTGGGATTCTATGAGGGAATCAGCCTCACCCTGTGTTAGTGAAACAGTAGGCCACTTTCAGAAAGATAATATCCATAATGATCCCTGAAGAAAAGACAGACAGGTGAGAATATACTGACTATGAGCTTTAATGTTGAACTTGAGGCCTACCTGTCAGTGTGTGTGTGTTTTTGTGTGTGTGTGTGTGTGTGTGTGTGTGTGTGTGTGTGTGTGTGTGTGTGAGAGAGAGAGATGATCAGGATGGTTGAATCTGTGCCTATGGGCAGTGTAAGGTGTACTTATGGTTTATGCAGTTCCAGAGATCCCAGATGCAATAAAAACAGAAAAACAGCATCTAATGGGGTTTATTTCTGTGGCTTAGTAAAAAAAAAAACATTCTTGGCTGGCTGGTGCACAGACCAAGTGAGATTTGGCGAGAGCTACTTCAGACTTAACGTTGGAGAGGATAAATTATTAGCATTTGTAGTGTGCAGATTTTTGTGGTCATGTATGCAAAACGTGGGATCTTTCACTTCTTGGAGGAAGATCGGAGTTTAAAAAGATAGAAACAAATCAGACAATAGAGCCAGTATTCAGTTGAGCTGCATTTTAAAATACAGCATAAAAACCACATGTTATTTCCTAAAGGAAAACATAGCACCTTATACTGTGACATAGAAATGGGAGATAATTGCTAAGTGTTGAAAAACATATACTGTAATTTCATTATGGACAGCAGTTGAGTGAACCCCAAGATGACGTCGTGAGACAGAATTTTTAACGCTATGTTTTCATGTAGTTTCTGTATACAGTTCATATTTGCTTAATTCACAGTAAAGTTACGTTTAGATTGATCAGATACTTATGGTGACAGGCAAGTTATGCTTCAGCAATCATATAAATACAAGATGTAATACTAGGACTTTAGATTCAGTAGGTGAGAGTGGTACATGACTGATGTTATCAGCTCTTCTTCTAGTGTGACACAAATCAAAAACATTCTGTCCTAACCCAAGTGTGAAGTATTAAATGATTGTGGTCAGCTTGGGGATTAATAAGGCCTCTATGTGCTTTGGAGGAAGTATGTGCAGCTTATATCATTCTGATTGCTTCTCTGACTAACACCCTCCTTACCCAGTAATGACTTTTTTGAACCACTTCCTCTACGCAGAGTTATAGATATGCCATATTTTCCCTCCATTTTAAAATAATATATTTCATGGTGCTCCATGAGATGTTCAAGTTTTGGGATATTTATAACCAAACTCTGACTCTGACCCTAACTGATACTTTTCCAGAACTTTTTCCTTGATAGCTGCTTTGTCTACATGATTCTGTTTCTGTAGGTATGTCCTCTACCAAACTTTGAGGCCATCTAAAAACAGATACATTTATAAAGGTCACATGACACTTTAATTGCACACATGTGAACTCAATTCAACTAATTATGTAACTTTATTTTAGTGGTCTCACAGGAACTGGTGTTGAATACTTATATAATCACATTCAAATATTCTTAAAAGTAATTTAGCAAATTATATTGAGCCTGTGACTTCACTATTATGCTCTATTTGTGTAGATTTGTGAATATAATCCCAAAGAAATCCTTTTCAGTTCCAGACTATAATGATACAAAATGTGGAAAGTTCAAGGTGGGTGAGTACTTATGCAAGGCACTGTACAATTCAAGGGAATCGACTAATAGGTTGTTCCAAGCTTCTTGGAGAACTTACAACAATTCTTATATCTCAGCAATTAATATCATAGACAGCTTTGATGAATTAAATAAAAATCAGAAACATGGTCTAATACATAATGTGTTCAATACATAAAAAACACAAACAAAACAAAAGAAAGTAAACAAAGCAAGACAAAACAAAACAAAAAAAACAGGCATTTGGGACTAAAAGTGATTATGGGTGTTGGTTAAGAGGCAGTGAATGCATATTAAAACAAAACAAAAAGCATTAAAGTGGGTAAAATACAGACGGGAGAGAAAATTGTAGCAGTGTGTTGTTAGAAATCTTTACAGTGACAATATATTGTTAAGCTAAAGGAAAGCCCTAGTTACTGTACTAACGTCACAGGATTAGACTGCAGCAGTTATGATATATCTGATTAAACCTTCATGCTTATATGTCCTATGTACAATACATTTTGGCATGCCATTTCTGTGTGCATAATCGATTTCCACGATTACACATGCTTGTACATAATCCTGTGCTAATCTACTTGTGTTCTGGGAAAGCTCAGCTTCACCCTTTGCTGCGTGGTCACAGCTGTCCCTTGACACAGAGGAACAGGTGGTAAAGCTCTCCACCATATTCCTCCTTAGCATGCCGTTTAAAGCACTCATTTTGGCCAGCTGAGGATTTTTCTGCATAATAACAGTCACACACACACACACACACACACACACACACAAACACACACACACATGCAGGGTTCTTTCTTGTCCTTTCTCCAGGCACCATTCAATCTTCTTGGGGATTGATCTCCAGCTGTCGGTGCGGCCAGAAGACTGCACCTCAGTCGGATGTTGGTCACTGGGTGCTCCTGTCCATCTGAAGCCTTGTACCACACACACACACACACACACACACACACACATACACGCACACACTTAGTAATGTCCAAAGCCGGGTGGCCCAGCTATGACTGAGTATGACATAAGACAAAGAACATAGAGAGAAGGAAGGTGGATGTAAATACAGAGATAACAAATTAAAGGGTACATATAAAGAAGGGGGTGATGAGTGAATGTGCTGACAGAAGGTGATTTGGGGTGATGGGGCTGTGATTCTTATAGGATTTATTCTCTGCCTGGCATGTCAACTTTCAGAAAGCACTCTGCTCTTGGCAAGACTGCTGTTCCATATACAGTAATTCTGTGGAGAGACACATTTTGGGATGACCTAGGTCTGGGTTATGTTAGTCACTCCTCATTTTACACCCAGTCTGATTATACCCTGTAAAGCCATGCATGCAGGCTGATAGTTGTTCGCTTCGAGGGGATTAGCTTTTGTTTCTTTAAAAGGGTGGTATTTAAAACAGTCAGTAGAAATGTGACATGCATTACACACTACCTGTATCCTGTGCCTTTTACGAGACACTTTCTGTATAGCATTTACATGTCGGAACCATCAATCTCCTTCTTATTAGTCTACAGTTCATGTGCAAGCAAGAACAGGCCTATTTCTAATTGAGATTCATTTCAAGGCTGTTCTTCATCAGTCTGCACATCACTTTACTTTTAAGGTTCTTCAGGAAAATAGTTATTCTTAGAGAGGATTTCAAGTAGAACATCTTTAAGAAGCGAAACATTAACTAAGCCCTTTTTCCAAGAGTGTAGCACTTGGCAGAGATGGAAAGTACTTCATCTCAAAGAGTTTAATTCAAACTTTAATAATAATAATAATTTATCAATTTGTATAGCGCTTTTTACAATGGTACATTGTCTCAAAGCAGCTTTACAGAAATATCATTTTTACATTTACAAGCGACTTACTAATGAGATCACATTCACACACCAATGGTAGCAGAGCTGCCATGCAAGGTGCTAGCTTGCCATTGGGGGCAACTTAGGGTTCAGTGTCTTGCCCAAGGACACTTCGGCATGGGATCACCCGGGCTGGGATTCGAACCGCCAACCCCACGGTTAGTGGATTCTATTTTAATTTTTTTAGCAGGGCTATCTAGTATGTGGTAATCTATGAATTTGTGCATTTTAACTTTATAAATTATAATAAAACATCAAATTAATTTTAAAATCAACAATAACAGCAATGGGATCTTTGTAGGTGTTTGTTTGATTTCATATAAATGAATTCCTATGAAAACTTATAAATGCTAACTTCATCACAGACTTTGTTAGTGTGTGAGACCATGCTGGTGAAAGGAAAGCACATCCTTTAAATTTCAGTCATGTAAACTTACTGACGTGTACATTTAAGCCTAGATTCTTTTTACTTTTCATCAAAATAAAATTTTGCATAGCTTTTATTTCTACTTTTTTACCTTCCCAAATGCTGCATTTAATTTACCTCATAAGTGGGAATGCGGAACGTGGAACTGAGTTATTATTATTATTATTTATTTTTTTTTTTACCTCAGTGCATTCGACTACACAGTGAAAAGAAAAACAGAACAGCAAACTGTATAGTCCTAGTTATAGATTTAACAAGCTAATTTGTTTATATTAATTGATCTAAAGCATACACTTGTGTATATCCAGTATAATGGATTTAATGGTAAAAGATGTTACTTTGTTTCATACTGATGCAGTGCAGATCCATGTTGATTTGAAATTACTAGCTGAACTCAGAGTCGAGGAGACCCCAAATAGGAATTCCAAGTTTTCTTTTGTTTTTCCTAGTCAGAGGTTGGGAATTACAAGTAGCCAAAACGCAGGCCAAACTAGTAGACCATCTTTGCGAGCCGAGAAGTTATTTTACAGCGTATATATTACTGACTAAGTCGATCAATAAATGTTTGAGATCGGGGGAACAGTGGCTTAGGTGTTAGCATGTTTGCCTCCAGGGTTGAGGGTGTATCCACCCTGTGTGCCTGGGATTTGCATGTTCTCCCTGTGCTTCTGGGGTTTTCTCCGGGTACTCGAGTTTCCACCTTAGTGCAGAGACATGCGTTGTACGCTGATTAGCTGTCCAACAGCAGTTTTTATGCCAGAAAACATAAACTAAACTAATATGAGTAGGTGTTATTGTGATAAGAGACTAATGTTCTACTTATTATATGTTGTGCACAACATTTTCAATACAACAGAAACACACAGTTTCACATTATTAGGATACTACTTGACTAAACATTGCTCCATTAATTTTCGCTAATTTCCTATCACAGTTGTGGCTTGTGTGTGCGTTCCAATCCACAGAAGAACAGAGCAAAGAACAATTTTTTTTCCAGGAAGAATTTTACTAAGCATACAAGGAAAAAAATGTAATTGGCAGGAGTGACACACTGTGTTCATATATAATAGTTACGCTTATCATATTTTAGTTGTTTTTTTGTTTTTGTCTGTGGAACTAATGGTTTCCTCCAGGGATAAGCAGCCCTAACCTCCCAGAAAATAAGGTTTATACACATTTCTTCACCCTTATAATGTTATTATGACTAAAATAATCACTTCAGTGCTGGGACAAAACTCTTTCATGAATATAAATTTGGCCCAGGGTATAACTTGCATTTGATTCTGCCCTAGATGTACACAGGAACACAAAAGAATTATGGTGGTGTTCTGCGGTTTTTAATGAAGAGACTTGATATGAAGGTATTTTGTAGTCCCTCTTATGAAAACATAAATCATCACGTGATAACACTGCTTGTGTTATATATCCCCAGTACATTTTTTGCATTTAGACAGCTTAATGAATAATAGTGTCCTGCATTCACTGTAAAAAAAATGGTATAAATATGGTGCACAGTGATGAAAAAGAACTAAAGTAGTTTTTTTTATTACTGAAGCAATCTAAGGCGCTACACTCAGTAAAGGATAAAATGAATCATACCTTAATCTAGGTGCTGTATCTGTTCGCTCCTTATTGTTGGCCAGGATATTGATGACAGGCTGAAAATCCTTGTAAGCATGTTCCTCTCAGTAGTCATTTTTACCTGATGAAAAGTGTGTGTGTATGCAAGCTGATTTATTCAGTATGATGAGCATAATGATTCTAGGTTTATATTAAAGCATGTGTGAGTATATTAATGAAATTGATCTTAAAATCAGGTCAGTACAGAGTCACATGTAACATCTGTGACATATGTAAATCATAAAAATAATGCACGACCTCAACTTATTGACATACCTGGCCACATAATCCGGTGTGAATCATTTTCTATACAATAAGTATACAATTATTTTGTATAGTTTCAAGTTTCAAGTTACAAGTTTATTTGTCATGTGCACAAAATGTCAGTGACAATTGTAAGCCTACATCAGAAGAATAAAGGGGGGGGGGTTGCTGATTATTTACATTTATGTATACCCAAAATATGCAGAATATATTAGTATGTGTGGTATGTACAGTATGATATGTATCCTATATAGTACGTAAAGTGCAAATTCTAACTGTAAACACTGGAATATGTGCGGTCTAGTGTCTACATAAACAGACAAATGGCAGTTTTCTCCCCAAATTCCTGGTGTAACCTTATACACACACACACACACACACACACACACCAAGATGTGACCACATTTCTCATTCTCTTGTGTTACCAAGCAGTAGCCACGGCCTAGTTATCTTGTTCCTTCGTGTTACTAGGCAGGAGCCATGACTTAATGATCTCATTCCCTTGCTATTATAAGTTGTAGCAACGACTTAATGATATTATTCCTTCATGACACTCAGTCATGGCCACGACTTAAAGCTGCAGAACAGAACCTTTTCTGGTTAAAAAAACAAAAATCAATAATTGAGCAAGTACATTAAAAAAATCAGTGTTCAATACTGTCTCCTTACCTTACCCCGATTTGCCACGGAAACCTTAAAAGAATCATTTATAAATCCTGCTATGGGGTCGGATTTCGTGGGACATGGCAGTTAACATCATTCGTCTTTGCTACTATATCGTGTTTGTTGGGGTTGAGACTGGTGGAGTGTCTGTAGCTTGTTCTTACAACAGTTGCTTAGAATTTATACTTGTCATTTAGATGGCTGCTTTAATCTGGATAGTTCTAAATACAATCATCGTTGGCATCTGGGGAATCAGCTGTTGTCAAAACCAAGAAACCTCGAACTGAACAGAGCCTGCAGTCAAAAAGTGAAAGCGACAGAGCCTGTGCTAAAACAAGAATAAATGTCGGTATAAATGAATAGTTATACAGAGACAAAAGTCCAATACTGCAGCTTTAATTATCTTGTTCTTTCGTGTTACTATGCAGTAGCTACAAATTAATTATCTCATTATTTTTTGTTAGTAAGTCATGACCACAACTTAATTATCTGTTACCTACATATTACTGAAGCAGTAGCCACAATGTAATTATATCGTTCCATGATGTTACTCGAGTGTGGCGAACAACTATCTTGTTCCCTCATGTTATGATGTACAGGCTATGACTTAATTTCTCATTCCCTTCTGTTACTCGGTTCTGGTCATGGCTTAATTATCATTTTCCTTCGTGTTACTATGCAGTAGCCAGAAATTAATTATCTTATTATTTTGTGTTAGTAAGTTGTAGCCATGACTTAATTATCTTGTCTCTTTTTGTTGCTAATTCATAATCACAGCATAATTATCTCATTCCTTCGTGTTGCTTAAGCAGTAGCCACAACATAATTATCTCATTTCTTCGTGTTACTAAGTCATGACCATAACTTAATTATCTCATTTCATCATATGAAGAATTAGTGGCCACAACTTTATTATCTCATTCCTTTGGGTTACTACACGAACATGAGTATTTATCTCGTTCCCTTGTTTTACTAAATCATGGCCATGACTTAATTATCAAATACACTTGTTTTACTACAGAGTCGCCACAACTTATTTATGTTATTTATCCCTCATGTTACGCTGTAAAGTCTATAACTTAATTATTTAATTCCCATGTCTTAATGATCTCAATTTTAATAACAATCTGACTAATTATTGGCAACACATTATGTTTATGTAGTACGTATGTCACTAGTAGGACTCAGGACTTTAGGTCAACTCTATCGAGACTTACAAATGGCCAGGCTCAGTCTATTCGTTTGATTCACATCCTCTGGCTTTAGTTAAAAAACAAATTCAATTTCTGCATGTTACAGAAAACAATATAATAGGAAGCAGTGGCACAAAGATTCCAAAGCTGCACTGTCGATTCAAGCATTCAGAGCACAATCCCTTTTCTAATACCACTTCTAACATGCAATAACAACAGCTATTATTTCCAAAGGAGAGAGATTCTACCAGTCACGCAGCTGTCTCTCCTCAAAAGCCGCTGCATGATCGCCTAAACCCGCTGGACCTCGCTGGCCAGATCAAAGACTTGATAGGTCCTTTGTGCATTCCTAGCAATATTTGCTTGATAACAGCAGGCAGACTTACCCTACAATGTAATAAGAAAAAGAGGCTCATAAGGAAACTGTAAGCTCCTCTGAGTCTTCCGAATGCAAAAAGGCAATATTGGAATGAAGTGGGTCATGAAAATGGGAGACAGATGTGCCTGATTTCCTCTGAGTGTTGGACACAGAGAGTCCATGACCTAATGGCTAATACTCAGATTAAAATGTGCATTTATTGATAGAGGAGCAGGAAATCAGATCAACCCTGATGAGAACTTCAATACTATGATAAAGAAAACATGGATGGGATTTCAGCATTCATTGTGTAACTCTGAGGAACAAATGAACTGGCATGTAACCATTAGGCAACACAGACAAAATATAGTTCAAAAACTGTGTTTTTGTCTGTCCCAGCCCACTGGAACCACAGTTTAGCTAGGAGTAAAATCATTACAATAACTTAAAATTTTCTAGCATGTTACATTAATGTGTGAATTCATTTAACATCTCAGGCTTGAAAAATTATTTTCCATGAGTCACCCATTATTAAATGGTACATTATTTTTATATATATATATATATATATATATATGAGTGTGTATGTGATTGTGCCCTGCGATGGTCTGGCACCCTGTCCAGGGTGTACCCCGCCTTGTGCCCCATGCTTCCTGGGATAGGCTCCAGGTTCCCCGT